>JARVJO010000186.1:2627302-2640646 GCA_031762555.1 Cynodonichthys magdalenae | reverse complement strand
ATTTTTTCTTCTTCTGCTACCTTTCATTTAGTTTGATTGTATTTTTTTCTGTTGTATGTTGAATTTATGTTGTTTTTAAATGAATAAACTTAACTAACTAACATAGTCTAACTTCTAACACAGGGGTGTCAAACTCATTTTCACTGAGGGCCACATGACCAATATGGTGGCCCTCAAAGTACCATTTGTGATTAACTTCAGCATTTCATGTTTAATTTTGACTAAACATAAAATGTCACATTTCTGAGCACCACTAACAAACAACTGAGCTCTATGTGTATGGTATTTCCTGCATAAAAACAACATTTTAACATATTGTCTTATAAACCCTTAAAAGTATGTGTATAACTGATTAAATGTAAAATAAATAATACAGAAGTACTATTGAAAGTAAAATTTTTACTTACTGTCGAGTTGTGGTGAGTAGCTGTCATCTTAAATTTTGAACTATCCCACTTTCTGACAGGGAATTCCCCTTCAAGGGGGAGTTCCAGTTTAAAGTCATGACAAAGTGAAAAATTCCCATTTCCCAGTATTGGGCTGCAACAAAGGTATAAGTGAAATGGAAATTTACATGGCAAATTTTGCAGACTGCTGGCTACTAAACTCCCTTTGTAGCTCCACCTAGTGGTGGGATGCTGGTATTTTATGGGTAAAATAATCAACATGTGGTGCGCCACATAAAATGCAGTGGGACCACATTTAGCACATGGGCCTTGACTTTGACACGTGTTCTTATATATGCAAGGTTTGACCAAAACAGACAGAACTCCATCCCCTGCCATTATAAAGTAAGAAATAATGAAAATATGTGTTTCTTCAAGGTATCCATAGACTTTAATGTATGCAGATATTTAACAGCAATGATAGGGTTACACCAAAAGGTGGGAATTTTCTGGGCTCTTTGTTGTTGTTTTCCATAAAATGTTATTATAGAAACTAGCAATTTAATCAACAGCGGGTCTTAATCATTATGTATATTTAACATATAAAACAAACAAAGAATGAAAAAAATAAAGCGTTACAGCAGCGCTAATGACTCTATCACAGCATGTGTTTCAGGGTGAATTTGCTCCAAGATTGGACTGGCGTTAGGCATTATTTACTGGTTGGAGAAAACAGCAGGACAATAAATTATTTCACAAGCTTGTCAGCCAGTTGAACCCTGTGCAGATCTTTTCTTTGGGCCAAAACACTGTGCTTCACAAACAGCCATGATGAAAAGAGATCCAAAATAGAAATGTCCAGAGCCCTGCAACTCTTCCACTCATTTCAAAACAGGAATTAATGATTCAAATATTTAAAAAGAGCTGAATTCTACAGCATGTTTTCATCAAGATAATGTATTTTTTAGGCCTACAAACGAGGATCATATATGATAAACCCACAAAAATTTAGAAAAATAGATCAAATGTTTTCTGATTTATTTTCTTCCTTTTTATTTTCATGCCTCAAGCAAACAATAAAGGGCTACAAACACAAAGTTTCTACCTGGTCATCTGCAGTATGCAGCAGCTATGCTCTTGGAGGTGAGCCAATCTTACATATAGCACTAAATGCCTCAGGGGGTGTTGCTGAATATTCCCCAGAAAAGATCATCTGATCAAAGGGCTCATATCATTCCTGCAGAATATGAGCAGAGTCAGCTCAAAGGCAGCAGGTCACCAAACAGCCACACAGTGTCTACATGTAGAACACTGTGTCTACTTGGTGTCCTTGATTTTATAATGAGACAGTTTGGTTATATAAATATATTCATAGCTGGTGGGTGGACCTCATTATTGACATTGCAGGCAATGCAAATGACTAGTGCCAGCATCCGGCTATCAGGGACAAATATGGAATGTTAATACTGATTAGACAAAAAAGAGACAAGAGGCTCCTCGAACTGTTAAGGAGGAGATGTTAACTGAGGTAAAGCTTTTTCAACACCTGCGGTCTCCCTACTTTAGCTTTCAGAATTGACAAAATATGGGCGTATGAAGGACTTTTCAGTTTTAAGTAGTAATGCTGTCATATAAGGAGTATTTTACCTGCTTTGCTCTGCTCTTGCTTAACCACAAAAAGGCACAAAAACACTGAATTACAGATGAAGTGTACATTGTAACTCTCATTAAATCTACTGATATTTTAAACAAAACATTTCAAAGACTACAGAAAACATTTTTTCTCACAGATTTGAGCATTTTTAATTTAAGTATTAATTTGGTTTTATCTTCAATTAAACTATCTCCTTGTGTTAGCTGAGCTTATTGTGATCTAAAGTTTAAACCCATCTTAGCAGTTTTTATATGAGAAGTGGAAACCGATGTCTTAATTAGGAGAAAAACATAGAACTACAACAAAAGTTTTTCTTACATGATAAGTTTTAGTTTTTTTGTCTCCTGACTTTAAGAGTTCTCCAACTGGCTCCCCTGATGTGTGTACAGTAATCGGCAGATGGTTCATCCAATAATCTGCCAAGAATGTTTTTTTTTTCTTTTAAAAGTGATAAATTTTTTCCTCAAACAGTATGGACAGTTTCCCAACTAGTTATGAATAGAAATACAAGTAAATAAAATTGAAACCTTGCTTGTCATGTTAGCTGAATGAAATGACTGTAAAAGTTCAGGGGTTTCATTTCTTCTCAATAAAGTTGCACAATTCAGTTTTAGGAGGATATATTAACATTCTATATTGTTATTGGAGTGATGTGTGTTTAGTACCAAACATAAAAACCAGGAGTTAAAAAGGTCTGATGTGAAAAGATTAAGATTTTCTGCAGCAGCAATATGTGAATTTACTGAAAGGAGAAAGAGGTTTTTCATCAAAGTTTCCCCTGAAGCCTAAAGCAAGGCCAATAATGACCTAAAAGAAACCTCTGATCTAAATATTTCACTCAGATTTCTTCACCCCCCCCCCCCAACCCCCCCAAAAAAAAGTTCTGTACTTTTGACAATTGGTTAAAATATTTTGCAACTGCATTCTTTCATATTTTGCCAGTGACATTGTTCATCATCCTATTCCGTTTCTTCAAGATTTGAAACTTCTCCGCCATCTAAAATGATGCAGAGCAACATTTTTTTCTCAGCTGAAGTGATTACTAAGTTCAGCATGCCCAGTGCACTGAGATCCAAAAATTCTCCCCAAGGCCAAGAGAGCAATATTGATTGGAAGGTTCTCTTGATTAATTTGAGCTGTAATGGGAGGAGCTGCCATGGTTGTTGCAGTTTGCAGTTGTCGACGTGTACCCACATTCACACACACAAACACAAGCTCTGTCCAGCATTATAAACTCCAGGAAAACAAACAGTCATGTAGGATTTGGATTCAACCAAGCTTATAAAACTGCAGCGCTAGCTTTAAAAAAAAATCTGGGTCCTGTTTGGTTTTCTCTGCTCCAAATAAGTTTTTGCACTTGCTTTACAAATTTAAATCCTTTCAAGCTGCCATAATGTGGGTTTCCAATCATTTAATGAAATAATGCACAAAATAGTACCTCTAAAATTTTTAAGTAAAAATATCTACCATGTATTTGTTGTTTTGTATATACTGTAGTTATGATCAGACGTTGCATACACTTAGGCATGCTGTAGCATGCCTAAGTGTTGCACCTCAACCACAGGATTTTTGTCTCCATTAATAAGCTTCTCACATCATTTTGGTTATATATTTAACTTCTTCTTATAACAAAATTGGTTCATCTAAATTGGTTAGTTACCTGTCATGAATCCACACTACAATGTTTCAGTACTGTTACTGATTTGGAAAGGTCATTCCAGAAGCTTAATGTTAGCCTGATGTTCTGATGATTCAGAAACCAATTCTAATGTGTTTTTGGGTCACTGTGTTCACAACACCCCCTTGGTCCATGTTTTCATTTTAAAGTTGATGATCTGAGGTGAAGTTGAAGAATTTGGCAGTGGTCCTACACCATTATTTCATCAACTTTGTACAATGAACCAGCCCCGCAGCATGGTACTACCACCACAATGATTTGCAGTTAGAACAGTGTTTTTTTCTTGAGATTGAAGGTCTCTTGACTTGACTTTGTCAAGTATACTTTTTTCCTCATTGCCACATATCTCAAACTTTGTCTTGTCTGCCTATAAAACCTCTCTCCAGATGGCAATTGGCTTGAAATCCGTGCATCTGCCAATTCCAGTCAAGTTAGAATGTATTACTTTGAAAACAGCTACTGTCTTGGATGTCTCAGTTCATGCCATGGAAATATAAAACTCACTTTATTGGCCATCTTGTAGTTTCTAGTTCATGGCAGGCTTTAGTCCAGCTCCTGGGTTGTTTCTAAATGACCAAACAACTTTTATTTAATCTGAGGGTGACACATACTGTAGGTATTTATTAACACAGATATCAAAGAAATCATTTTAATGCTGGCAGAGACAACAATGAGCTCAAGTCAGTCATCATAGTTACTGAGAACTTAAATGACACTGATAATTTAAAAATCTTTTATATTTTATAATCCATCTACCTAGGAAAAGCCCAACATATTTATGACATTCACAACCCCCATAGCAGACAGGTGTGGGTCAGATCTGGTGTCAAGCTGGCTCTGCTGAGTGACTGCTGGCATGGCAAGTGATTTATCAACTGTATGTAGGCCAGGTCTGGCAATGATAGCTCTGTTTTTTTTTTGGGGGGGGGGGGGGAGGGGTTGATGGCATGCCACAACTGGTCTAGTTGTGGTTTGATTTAAGTGGCCCAGACCTGTCAATGACACAACTAACCCAGTTGTGTTTTGGTTTATTTGGTGCTGGCCCATGCATGGACCACCTCTGGCAAACCACACATAGGCCACCAAATAGTGATTCTTTGTGGTTTCTGGGCTGAGTCTTGGCGCATTGTGTAGGCCAGAACTAGGCCAGACAAATGTTGACATGTAACTAGTGTATGTAAGGTTCATACTACAACTGTAAACATTCTAACCAGTTACCAATTTGCAGACATAGTCTACAATTAGGCTTTTTTTAGGTAAACAATTGAAATTTCTAAAATAAAACATAAAAAAACTCCACATCTAGAATAAACAAAACAGCATTTCACACATGCACACTGAAAAATTAATACAAAGAAGGACACAAGAGCAGTAACATCTGCAAACATTTGAAAACTTTACACAACTTTTAGGTCCTCAACTTACAAGAAAAACAATGCAGTGATCCACAAATAGAAGCTTGTGGAACAAATTTTGCAGGATAAAAGTTTGATGTTACCCTAATAATTTATATTTATATGATCTAAACTAGAAGGAGTACTTTAGAAGCATCTCACAATTCACTAACACTTTATTTTAAATCTAAGAATGTGGCACAGACTACTATACCATCATCTCAGAATTGACTCATATTTTCTCTAAAACATTAGGTTACCAGTTCTATGGACTTTCCTGGGGAAAACCCGAACTGTTTTGGATGGAAAAGTAGATTTTTTGAATAAATAAGTGTTTTAATACTCAATTTTAAGACTAGTTTTTTTTTTCTTACAGTAGTTCAGTAATGATGAGACCTAACAGTATTCCACTCACAACAGAACAAGCCTTGGGTAAAGCAATGCTCCAGCAAATCGCAGACATGCCTCCAACCTCCCCTTGTGAATTATTTATGGTTGCATTTCTCTGGACACGAGCTGGGGGGTGAATATTTCATGCAACTTATTTGCCCCTTGTAATAGGTTTGACTTAGGTCTGACTTGGCTGTCCTCGAAGGGGGGCCCTTGCCAATTGCACTGCTAACCTTTATCTGCCCAAAGCGTGAAACTCAGTCCGCAGCAGGGATTGTGAAGTCTTTTTCTGTTTGCTGTGGGTGAAATGCAATGTGCAGCATTGCCAGCTGAGAAACAGTCCAACCAGGCCATTGTGGGACATTGCTGTATGGTGTGTTACCTTAATCTTCTCATTTCTGAGGGCCAGAAATGTGTTGCTTTGTTAAAGCTATGATATTACCTCACATGTTAGTGGTTCATTTGAGCAAACATTTTCGTTTAAAACATTTTCAGGATATCTAAACTTGAGAGTTTGGAGTTGAAAAGTGAGGTGCAAGATTAGGTAACTTACTGTCTACTTTTTCTGAGAACACTAACCGGATGAAACATTAAAAATCTCATGGGAACATGTCCATAACCTCACAAAATAGTTCTTTCCACTAAGAATTTTTTTTAATATTTTCATCCAAAGCTACCTGCAGCGTCTCTCCACCTTTCTGTTTCACCACAATTACATCAAGTATGACATTACGGAAGAAAAAAGAGAAAAAAAACGGGGATATTTTGTCAACATGTCAAGTATTTCATACAGTGTGGAGATAAGAGGGAGTTGTTGCTCTCCACCTTTTGTTTCACTGCAGAGAGGACTGACTGCTTTGAGGCACAGTGTAACTCACCAAACTGATAACAAAAAATCAAGGACTTTGAAAAATCTGTGAGCTTAAAGTTGTTTTATTTCTCCTTTTATTGTCAAAACCTTGAAAAAAAAATAAAATTAAAAAGCTGCATTTATGTATTTTTTGTGATGTTTGCAAATTGTGTGAGTTTGGTTATTATTATCTCTTTAGAACATTTTCTGGTATACCTACTTTGTCAGGTCCAGTAGGCCGTATAAAGACCAAACACAAGGCACCAGCAGGGTGGACAAGAGGGAAGGGGACAATGCTGATACAATGGCTATACAGATTTGTGTATATATGTTGTATATTGGACAAATAACTGTTTTGGAAATTCAAGAGACAACAAAAGTAGAATTAAACTACCGTATTTTCTGGACTATAAGTCTGGAAGAGTTTATTTTACAAAGTCCAAGAACAGACATTTAATCCGGAATAACTAGTGCTGGGCACATTAATGCATTATTATTGCGTTAACGCAGCCGACGTTTAACGGCAATACTTTTTTTAACGTGCGTTTACGCAGTTATTTATTTCTTTGGATTTCTCTGTCTGATCTTTGTTCACTGAGCTGGTTAACACACACACAAACTCAGTGGGGAGGTGGGGTCTTGATCAGTATTGGTTTAGATGGCCTTCATTACATCTCATCCAATGAGAGCCTTTGTTGTCGAGTAGTTGCGTGGCAACTCGCAGCTGTTCTTATGAACCCCATCGAGCTGCAGCTGGGGCAGAAACATGGAGGAAGTCACCAGATTCTTCAGGGCATTCTTTTATTTTAAAACTTTTCCCAATGGTGGGCCTGAAAGGAGTAAAGTTCTCTGTAAATGCTGCAATGCTGAACTGCCTCATCACTGGAGCAGTTCAAGCCTAAAATATCTGTTCAGTTTAAAACCAGCGTAAACAGAGGGAGGTTTTGCAGACGAGGCTGAGAAGCGTGTTGGGGAAAAAAGTAAGACCGGCTTGCTTTGCCTTATTTTTTTAACATAAAACAATACCTAAAAAATGCTCCAAACATCTTTAAGTCAGTTAAATTTTGTGCAGAATAATGATGTTAAATCAAGCAATGGAGCATTTTTTTGTTTTTTCATTCCAAATGAGTACTATGTGAATGAAAGGTCACAGTTGTCAGCAAAACATAAATAAATAAATGAATAAATAAATACAATAATAAAATAGACCATAAGAAGATAAAAATAAAAAAATATGTACATGATGTGTCACACATGGAGTGTATTGTTTTGGTTATATGTCTATTGTTTATAAAAAAATAATTGTTATTAATCGCAATTAATCACAAAACTATATTAGGATAAGTCAGAATTAAACTTTTTAATCCATGGCCAGCACTATGAATAACAAATCATTAATTTAGTTTGTGTCTGTTTGAAAATGAAACATAATTATGACATTTAAGGCATAATAATAATTGCTTTTCTTCAGTTTCATCTATGTCATATATATTTTTCCCCATAAAGAAGTAATAGAATAAATTCCAACAAAATCTTTGTGTGATCTATCCATTTTTGACTCAATCCATCCATTTACTTCTGCTTATCTGAGGTCAGGTCAGGTTGGCACGTAGTGAAGCTAGAGATACTCTTCTCAGAATCATTTCTCAGTTCCTATCCGTTCCCAGGCCAGAAGCAATATAAGATCCCTCTAGCGGGTTCTGGGTCTACCGCTGGTCTGCTCCCAGCTGATTGTCTCCAGATCACCTTCAAAGCCGAGCACTCAGGAGGCATCCTAATCAGATGCCCAAACCCTCTCGGTCAGCTTCCTTTCGATGTGAATGAACAACAGCCCTGCTCCCTCTGGATGTCAGAGTTCCTGAAATTATCTTTAAAGCTGAACTCAACGACCACACAAAGCAAACTCATCTCACCTCCTTGTACAACCGTGTAATATTTCCAGTCAGTAACCCAAGATTATGATCCTGAGTCTGATGAAATCAACTAAGTCATTTTGGGTTTTCCTTTTAACTTTTTGGCTAATTCTGAAAGAGAAAAATAAAAAAATGTAAATATAAACATATGTTGCTGTCTTTTCTAAGCATTTACCACTTCAGAAAAACATTATTCATGAACAAATACCGTATTTTTCGACTATAAGTTGCACTTTTTTTCATAGCTTGGCTGGTCCTGCGACTTATACTCCAGAGCAACTTATATATGGTTTTTTTTTCTACACGATGCATTTGTTTGACTAATACATACTGACTGATATAAACCAAAGAGTAAACATTACAGTCTGCAGACATGAGAGAGGCGCTCTAGGCTTATGATTAGCCTACTGCAAATTATATTGGTCCGCAGCACTGTTGTTTGTTGTTGTTAGCAGAAGGTTTGGAGCAAATGAATGAGTAGCTTGTGAGTGTCTGGCAAAAAGCAGAGGCTTTCTTACTGCACTGAAGAAAATAAAGAAACCTAGTCAGGGGGTGTGGAATGAGATTGGTGAATTTACCTGTAACGTGCTCTTTGGAAAGCATTGGGCCTGACTGGTTGTGTTTGAACAGAGTAGAGCTGCCTTGCTGTGGATCGCGGCAGGGATCAAAATTTCAAACGTGTAAATTTAATTTAATTTAATTTGGGACAAAACAGTAATGAACTACACCAAACTTGAAGGAAAAGAGCTGGAGACTATTTCGGACCATCCAGAAATATAAGGCTAATGACGAGAGGGCAGGATGACAGAGGAAGCTAATATTAGCTTGTTTTTGGTAGCTTGATGTGGATGTTACTTAGTTGAACCTGTTTGAGGAAAAAAGTTAAGTTGTTGCAAACAATTCTCGTAAAGTAACTCTCACCTCTGTCATCTTTCTATGTAAATAAAGGTTATTCTGCATGCCAGACAGGAGCTATGTTCTCTGTGTTGTTCTAGATTTAATTTCTGTCCTGCAACTTATAGTCAGGTGCAACTTATCTATGTTTTTTTTCTCTTTATGATGCATTTTTTGACTGTTGTGACAAATACTCTGAGGTGACTTAGTACAGAAAATACTGCATATTTCAAAAAATGTAGATCAGTGTTTCAAATGGTCATTCCAGGTTCCCCTTTAGCTTGGGGCCACATGACAGATGCCTACCTGTCTGCCGTAATACAAAATCTCAAGCGAAAGAGGGTCCCATATGGGACACCGAGGCTGTGTCCAAAACAAGAGGCTGGGTCCTCTGAAGGCCAAATTCGTCTGCCGCGTACATCACAGCGCCGCGATGGAGGCTCTCCAAAACCGAAGACTCCTCCGATGCGGCCGACAAATACGTCCTTCCTTTGCCCCGAATTGAAAGACTGATTCAATGGATCCTTCCTGGCCCACCATATCCCATAATGCATTTTGGGCCGACCAGAGATTTTTTTTCTGCTAGTAATGGCAGATGAAGCGAGTGAAAGGAAAATGATTTAAATAAAAATATGGCAGTAAAAAAATTTAAAGTTTCAAGTGGTAGTGTCGTTAATACTTCTATTATTTGTATAGACATGTTTTTAAATATTATTTTTGTCAGAAAAAAACAATTTGTTTTAGCGAAATAAACATGCACCTACAGCAGGTTCATTAGTTCTTCAAATATCGTCCTTAAGTTAATTTTATTGTTTTGTGATAATAATAACTCTAATATGTTGATATTTTTCTAATTTTGATCTAATTTAGCTTCTGTATAGCATCATAACAGTTGCTAGGCGACCAGACATAGGACGGATAAGGGCGGGAATAAAGCTGAAGGCTAGCCCATCCAAATTCACAGCGACTTTCTTCCATTCTTCAAGGTCTACCAAGGACCCAATTCATCTCGACTGGGCAGGCCTCCCGTTTTGGACACAGCCTTTGATTTGGCTGAAAATACTGGACATCCTGGCTAAGACAGGGCAGTTGTCAACCCTAATATTGAGTCAGCTGTCTCCATTCACTTCACTCCAGTCCATTTATTCTCAGTTGTCAAGGGCCCAACATACTCGATCCGAAGCTGAACAGTCGGCTCCTGATCACATGGTTGCCAAACATTCGTGTTCGCACACACCTTCCATAGCCTTTGAGACACACAGTGCAGAGCTCCTGCTGCTGCTTAACATTCTACAGCACAGATTTCTTCCTGCTTTGAAACTCTACTCCAATATCTGATGTTCAGCCACAAATCTGCCATGCATTGATTGCCACACAGTTCATCAATTGACTCCTCCATGAACAAAGTCTGATGTATTTCCATCCATGAGTTTTTGACCATTTGACTCTTTATACAGTGTCTAGAAGTGTCATGGAGATGGACGTATTTTCTGCCTGCCTCATACAACTCCTCAAAACTCTCTATGTTGTTAGAACATACAACAGCAGTTTCTGGATGGAAAATAGCTCTCAGCACTTTTCTGCATAAACAATCATGCCCAGAAACTTCTTACCAATCACACAGTACTCAGTGCATTTGCCTGTGCAAAAAGGTTTGACCCAGGCCTTGTGTCAAGAAGGAGTGGGCAAAGCTGCTCTGGAAAGAAAAGGACGCAATTTTCATCTCTCAACTGCAACATTGAGAACCGATTTTGCAGCTTTGGGTGGAATATGTAGAGGCCTTCACGCATCTGCAATTTGGCTTTGTGATTCCCTTTCTGTTTACCTCTATGTCTGTTAAGTTTGTTGTTTAGTTTGCTTTTGCTGCATTTGTTGTCACTTATTAAATCTTTAATGAGAATTGGTCTGCATTCTTGGGTCCATCTATCCTCAAAACTATGACATAGATAAGGGGAAAAGTGACTAATAGTCAACATTGCTTCTAACTTCACTGTGGTGACTCTAAAGCAGAAGGGACATAGGACTACTTTACTCATTGCAGTTTTAGGTCATCTGACAAGAACAAAGGAATTGCAATTCTGATCTTGTATACTGTAACATGCTGAAATGTGGTGAGTATGTTTTGACAGCTAAGTTACGCCAGACAAGTATAAAACAGTGTCCAAGAGTAGGACTGTAATATTACACTGCACTTCAGGCAATAAATGTTTTACCCTTCAAAGGGCTGTGCAAATATAAATATTCAAAGAACACGAGATGTACATGGTTTTATACTCTGAAACAAAAGCTGTGCCTGCATGAATTTACCTGCAGTCCAGTCCACTGTGGAAAGGTTGTATCTTTTACAAAGACGTTTAGGCTTGAATAATAAATGTTTGTTATAAACCTAAAAATGTTTAATATTGATATGTATTGTTAAAAATTTGTGTAGTACTCAAAACTTTGTACATCTGCAGTTATTCCATTGGCTACAGTTATTTGTATTTTTCTTCTTTCATCATTGTACCACTGCCCATGTAGTCAATACATATGCATCATTTTAATCAAACAGCTCAGCTGGGACACTGGATTCTGAGTGGGATAGAATCTCATTCATCTATCTTTTAAAATGTGGGCACTAACATGATTCATTTGAAGATAAATGTGGTTAGAAGTTGTGTTCCTAAAAATGAAAAAAGAACAAAAGAGAGGAATTGTACCAGGGTGTTAATACACCAGGTAAATACCACATCTGGCTGCAATCAATGCATTTTGACAATTCTAAGATTTAAATCATTGTAGAATTAGTGATTGAGAGCACTGTGGTTTAATTATGGCCCATTCTTTGCTGTTACAATATCTGCTCCCCATCCTGAAGAAGTCAAACTTTCATTGGATTACAAGGGGTCTAATTTCCTTGGATAATGGTAGGAAACACTGTACTTTTGCCACAGTTGGGCCTGAATTAGACAAAATTTAAGTCACAAGAATGGTAGAGGAGGAGCAAAGTGTGCCTGCTCCATGACACTTGGAAGCAGCAGTGAAAAACTGGAACAAAATGTCAATACTATTAAACTGATATTTATCAATATCAATACTAATGTTAGGATCAAAAGTATTTAGATTCTGCTCAATTACATTAGTTGTTAGTTCTGCTTTGAACTTTCAACAGGCAGGCTACGATGGTGGACACGGTCTCATTCCTGGAATACGCTGCTACCTCTGCCACCATGCTCCAACCAGGACCCCAATCCTATTTTTACCACAATAATAAACCACTATGACCTCACAATGGAGGTTATATAACAGCTAAAGACCTATCACGTTCTATTACATAATGAGGAGTGCAATGTCTTTTTAATATGTACCTAAAAAGACCTTGCTAAAACCCTTCACGAACCATCTCTGTTCTGTTTAATTTTAGATACTGTAGCAGAGTCAGAATCCAGATGAATGTTTTTTGGTTTGTTTTATGAATTTAGCATAACTCTTTTTTTCTGTTATAAATTTGATTTTATTTTTTACAAACCTCCAACCTTATGATTTCTGTACAGGAATAATTTAACTGTTGTCACAGTTTCATGTTTTCTCTTCTACCATGTTCTTTCAGGAAGACAATCCATCAGGCAAAATTTTTTTTTCTTTATTCATTCATTTTTTAATCACCAGTTTATGTTTCTTCCATTTGTTTATTCATTATTTTTTCCCTTTAATGAAATTCTACCTGAATAGAGTCGGGAAGGCAATGAGCCAGAGATGAACTTTAGATAAAGTTCATTGCCTACAAGAATCACATATGAGCTGTAAGATGTTTCTCTCTCTCTCTCTCTCTCTCTCTCTCTAGCAAGAGAACAAAGAAGTAATTGCTCATCATTCTTTTTTTTGAAACCTTGAGAGCTAAATGAGTGGTAATAACAAAGCAGTTGTGAGTCAGTTTGGTAAAAGGAAATTTTGGTCTTACCTTAATGAAAATGCTTTTACAGAATGCAAATCATGATTTCTCCAAGGCAAAAGCTTTATTTTTTTTGTTGTTTTTGACAGTCATTTAAAAAAAAAGTTGTGTAATGATTCATTTTTATTGAAATGTAGAGTGTATTTTTTTTAGAAGAATCCTATTTTCACTGATTTGTTAAAGGGGCAATATCACGTAAAATCAACTTTTTTGAGTTTTATATCATGTTATAATGTTATCCTCTCATCAAAAAC
>JARVJO010000186.1:2584890-2594971 GCA_031762555.1 Cynodonichthys magdalenae | reverse complement strand
GTGTGAATGTGTGTGTGACTGGGTGAGTGACTGTAGTGTAAAGCGCTTTGGGGGTCCGGAAGGACTTATAAAGCGCTCTATAAAATCAGGCCATTTACCATTTACCAACCCCCCAGAGCGGACCAGAGGAGAAAACCGGGAGAGCCTCCCCAGCGACCCCATGCAGTAGTTACCCAGGGCTAGCAGCAATGAGCTCACAGGCCCTGCCAGGACCCGCTGTGCCGAAGAAGATCCGGCCATGCACACAGAGACCCGGGTCCACAGGGTGCACCACCCCCTAGCCAAGGCCCAACAGGGCCAGAGGACCCAAGCCCCACCAGGCAGTCACCAGGCAGAGCCGAACCATGCCTGAGCACCTAGCCTCAGACACCGAGAGCCACCAGCGCACCGGCAGGCAAAGGCACAACCCACCAGAGGGCAGTGTGGCACGGGGCGAAGACCATCACCAGCAGTGGGCCCCAGATTAACCGGAACAGGGGGCAGCCCAAGTACCAGCCTGACAAATATCCAAGCATACACAGACACAATTACACAATCCCACCCTCATCCTTACATCCACTCATTCATAGACACACAAGATGGACACCATATTTCACTTACCCTCCCCATACACACTCTATACCCCCCAGGTCCAGGACATGTGCCCGCCCCCTACAGAAGGCAGCCCACATCTGAACCCAGGAGGTAGACCCATTCCTTCCGGTGTGGAGAGGTGCAGACATCCCAGGCTCAGCCTGGGCTGCACCAGACCGACCAGCCAGCCCCCCTGCCACAAAGAAGCCACGCCCCCGATTACCCCTACACACTGCCAATTTACCCACTTGCAATTTGTCCCTACTTTAACCTTTTGTTCATCAACCTGTTCAGAATTAGCCTGACCCTTGCCTTCCTATGCAGTTCCGCTCAATTCTAGCTTCCCTTCACTGCTCCATCTGGGATTTCTCCCATAGACAAGGATTTCTTCGGTAGAAATTTTACCTGGGCCAATCAGCAAACAGATGGAGGAGTTTTGAACGACAACGTTGATTTTCTGCGCAGTGTCTGCTTGTAGTTTTGCAGTGGCAGTGGAAGTGAATGAAGCCAGTTCATGTTGATAAGTCTTCAAAATTAAATTAAATCTGTCTGACAAAGCCTGCAGCATCATTTACAACCGTCTCGTTCAGCTCTGTGTTTTCTCTCCTTCTAGTAGGATTGTTTAAAGCGCACAGAATTTCCGGGTAGCTCCTTAGCTTAGCCTGCTTCAAAGAGGAACTGGCGTAGGCAAACACATACATGGCGGCCAACCAATCCAATCATTTTAAACTTCAGCAGAGGCCATGCCTATAGCAAGCAATCACTTCTCAATAGCCGAGAGTCCAGACCCTCTGTCCGAAGCAAAGTGAAGGACAAGGGGCTGGTTTTTACTAGGCTAGTTCAGAATAAACCCCATTTCCCAAAGTAAGGCTTTTCCAAAATTTGTCTGCAATGTAAACTATTACATTGTTCATAATTTTTCTATGAAAACTCTCTTAAAAAATCTTAACTTTCCCTTCAGTGGAACTCTTAGAGGATGTTAAAGATCTGGCAATAAATAACAGGGCAAAAATACCATCTTTGCAACTTGACAATGTAGACTCTGTAGACCTATGAACCAAATGTGTGTCACTGCCAATACAAAATTATTGAATTATGAATTTTTGTTAGAATTTTGTGTTAAATACAGCAAGAAGAGTACTTAAAAACTCCACAGTGTTCTTTCACACATGAAGGCAGGTTGATTTAAGAGCTACTATTTAGCTGGGAATAATAAAGCCCTTGTGATGTTAAAGCAAGATGGTGCCTCTACTGGGAAAAGGCCATTTTTACTCACAGTAGTCACAATCTGGCTATTTTTTTATTTTCACCACAGGTCTTATTTTTCTCTTTAAACTAATCCACAAATGTTAATAGTTTTGACAGAAGTGCTTACAAAGCCCTAACAGCTTCTCAGCCTGTAGTGCTGACAGGGAGAGAAACTTTGAAAGCTGCTCTCATGCTCCTCACGCACATCACACATCAAACTTTTACTTTCGATCGCTTCTTATGAAAAGAACAAGAAATAAATAAATGCACCAGATAGACCAGAGAGCTTTAGCCTCTACCAAAAATATTCCCTACCCTAACAACATAAACCCCTCAAAGAACTCACAGAGATTAGGCTATCCCTGTACATGATAATATCTGAATCATATCCAAATCTGAGCCATCCTGCAGTAAAATAAACTAGCACTATAATTGTGATGGCCAAATACCATCTGGTTTTCCACAGGGGGCAAAAAAATGACCATTAACTTTGTACAGTAAATTTGTGATGTGCCTTAAAGTGGTACAAATTTAAAGGTGAGATTATGTCATCGTAGTTCAAATAAGGTTTTGTTGTGCTTCCAGCCGAGTCGCAGAGCATGTACTCAGATCTGAGTAAAGTCACTATGTGTGCTGTCATTATTTTCTGTATCACTATCCACATGGCAGCTCCAGGGCTTCGCTCTCCATCATGTCAGTCTGTTTCAAAATGATATTTATAGAATCTTCTCTCACTGCCTTTCAAGTCAGTCTTTAAGTAAGATCACATATGATGTGAAGGAAGTTCAGCCGTTTTACACAAACTTTTTAAATGACGTTAGACAGGAACTTGTGAGATATTTTGGGGCTCTATCAAATTGTGCTCAGAGTATTTGTTGTGAATGTCTCACCTACTACCATATCAAATTTTCGCTCCGTTACAGTTTTAGTCATTTTTGGGTTGGCCAAGGTTGAATGGCTGTTAAATCTTTTCAGTTCTTCAGGAGATATTTTGCCTAAAAACAGGGTCAATTCCAAAGATTTAGACAAAAATGTTGCGCAATATATAGCACTCATAATATATGAGCATCATCCCAAACATATTTTAACACAAAATTTTATTTCAATATATATAAAACTGACTGAGTTTTAGCTACTATAGGATTTCCTAAGATCATTTGGCTGTGACAACCATCTTGAATTGAGCTGACTTCAAGCTTGAATTGATTGTAGAACATCCACTTAAATTCTGAAAAGTGCATTTCTGAAAGTTGCATTAAAAATTGTTCTTTGATTCATTTGCATACACATAAAAGGACATGGACATAAACAGTGTTGTCCCTATACCTTTGGCAGCATATAAATATTCAATAAAGTGAATTTTACTCTACAAACAAACAATAATTTAGCTAACTGTTCATAGAAGATGTAACACAATGGAGGAATAAATCATCTAAAAATTCATTTACAAGCTGGATATGACTCCCAAGCAATCATTCAGTTGAAATTACTTTTATCAAAAAAAGAAAAAAAAGCTTTCCACATACATGGCCTATCTCAAACCCTGACTACAAAAGTAATGTTTAATGTCCATTCCCTGTGTTGAATGGGCTTTTGACATGGACTGGCAGAGTGTTTGAAGTGTCCTTTTAAATTTTACAGTGTGATGATTTTAATCAAAATCCCCTAAATTTTTTTTAGTGATGACTCAGAAAACTTTACCAAAGCAAAGAAAATGTGCCTAATCAGTGTTCAGCCGACATTGTTAGCATATTTGAAATAAAGTACTTTTCTAACTGTACCCACCTTTTTGATGTCATTTTAGGACTTATTTTTGTAAAGAATTACAGAACTACTGCTGATTGTGATTCTTCCAAGAAACTGGGTTAAGTAAAGCTATGTAGATATACTTAGTCACGCAACAAAATAACAGCCATTCAACATTCTTGAAATAGGTCAAAGCTGTTCAAATGTTCAGGCTATAATAGTTCACTGTAATTAGAGTACCTGGGGTACTGGACCATGACTGTTGCTAACTTGTGGAATGTTATTTGGGAAGGAAATGGTAAATGGACTGTACTTTTATAGCGCCTTTCTATCCAACCAGGATATTCAAATCGCTTTACACTACAATCTGTGCCCTCATTTACCCATTCACACAGCACTCTACAAGTTCTCCTACTAATCAGACTAATCAGTGCCACACACATCCATACACTGATGGGACACACATCAGAGGCATCAGGGGTGAAGTGTCTTGCCCAAGGACACAACAACTGAAACAGCTGGAACAGGGGATCGAACCGGCGACCTTCCGGTTCCAGGACGACTCCCCAGACCACTCTGCCACAGATTGGTCAAAGGATTTTGCACAATGTTGCCTAACCTTGATTGGTCTATTTCCTTGTGTAAGTCACAGTCTTGTAGCTTAAATTTTGAACTACCGGGTAAATTATGACATGAGAGTTGGTGATTTTTTTGTTTGTTTATTTGTTTTTCCCTCTCCACTGTGCTGCAAGGGAGCTCTTTCCAGTCTGAGGGTTAATCTTGGACAATATCTGACCATCAGCTCTTTAAAATAAAAGCAGAGTGCTTTGAAAGACAGAAGACTGTAGCAAGGACTTCGCCAGATGGAGGACAGCAAAGCTGCTTCATGAAAGGGGAATGTCAGCTTAGCTTGTTAGCTTTAGCTTTAGTGCCTGAGCTTTTACATGTGCCCCTTCTCTATGAGCATGGTTCTACTTTATTATTGGTTATTCAGTTTGGGTCTGTTTGGTTCTGCTTTGGTGTGTGTGTGACCATGTCAGTGTGTCCCTTACCCCATGGGCATGATTATTGGCGAACCGTATGCAGCGGCTTCAGCTGTTGTGTTTAAAAAATAATTTAAAAATAAAGCTGTTGTGGTTTTACCATTCAGACTTATTTATTTATTGTTGCAGTGCTGTTTATAAGTGCTTGTGTAACCGTGGGTGGCCAGTTTGTTCGGATATCTGCTCAGCTTCATCTCCTTCACCTCTCTCCAGGATGTGTTTGCAAGTTCCACCTTTCCCAAGATTGCCTAAAAGGTTAGACCATGGTTTTATCACTGCTTTCACTATGTTGTATCTTGCCGCGCACTCGTATTACAAAACAAAAGTGGCTGTCTCTGCTTTTCTTCTGTCAATCAATCTCAGAGCTAATCCACGGGCAGCATTCTGCTGACGTCAAAATCTTAAGCAGGCTGCCTCGCTTCCACTCACTTAGAACCACTGGAGAGGAGGAAGCTGGGAACGAATGCCATATATAAAATTTACTAATAAATACAGAATAGACTAAAAGTTTGGACACTCCGTCTCATTCAAAGAGTTTTCTTTATTTTCATCACAACTGATGGTCCCAACCGCATTTATAAGGCAAGAAATCCCACTTAATAAACCTGACAGGGCACACCTGTGAAGTGAAAACCATTTCAGGTGACTACCTCTTGAAGCTCATCAAGAGAATGCCAAGAGTGTGTGAAGCAGTAATCAAAGCAAAAGGTGGCTACTTTGAAGAACCTACAATATAAGACATATTTTCAGTTGTTTCACACTTTTTTGTTAATTTATAATTCCACATGTGTTAATTCATAGTTGTGTGAATCTATGAATTTCATAGTCATGAAGATAAAAAAAACTCTTTAAATGAGAAGGTGTGTCCAAACTTTTGGTCTGTACTGTATGTGGTGTTAGTTCACATATATCTAATACTATATCACCATATGTATAAGTATTAGCTTGTGCACAATGCCATATTGCCATTAAGTATATGTATGTATTTGTGGGCCAAGATGGGCAATGACCTAATGTGAACAGCCTAGAATAAAATTTAGTAGATTGTGAACACCTCCTGTGGCCTTGGCCAGGGAGGTTGGCTGAAAAATATGTCTAATAGTAGTCAGGATTATCAAGCTGCTTGGACATGGTCTTACAGCCTTTATGTTTTACGTGTATGTTTATAATTTTCTTTCTAATTTCCTGAAACAACTCTTTCCTTTGATTCCTGTGGTCCATGTTCTGTGTGGAATACACAGCATGTCACCAAACAGCACAGTAACTTCTTGTCGTCATTTAAATAAGCAAGCTGACTAATTACAAGCTTGAAGACATCTGTAATGCTAATTAAAGGACATGAATTAGTTTAGCATGCTCCTATGGTCAAATAATTTTAAATTTTTTCTAGCGATATCATCATTTTTGTCCAGGCCTGTTTCACTAGTTTATATTTTTAAAGGGGACCTATTATGCAAAATTCACATTACATTTACATGTTCTTTTGCTTCAGTTTGGGTCTGTACTACTTCCAGAAACTGTCCAAGTGCCAAATATTACTCCCAGCTGTTTTTTGACAATATGTGAATTTTTGTTTGTGTGTGTGTCAGCAAATGAGCTGTTTCAAAATCCTGCAGATTGTTATGTCACAATTCAGATAACCTAGCAATGCCAATGTGAGCCCAGCCCCTCACCTGGTAAACCAAGCAAAGTCTCCGCCCACGTCTTCACAGGATGACCACGGTAGTTCTGCTGTTTTTGAAATGTCATAGTACAAATGTTAGGCATGGGTACTGCATCACAAAAAATGTTGGCAGCAGGTGATCCCTGCTCCCATCTCAAAACCAGTGTATAGAAGTGGCTGTTCTAAACAATTTTGTGTTTGTCAGCAAAATATTGACATATTTCTATGAGTGACTTGGAGTTCAAAACGGCCATCACAGCTAATCAATGTTAGGCAACTTACAAATGGTTAAAGTATACAGATACTGATATAATTTTTTTATGGAAGTAGCTGAGAGTTGTCCACACATTCTGAGTGCTACAAAGATCACACAAGTTTTAAAGAAAAAAAACTAATCCTGTCCCTAACACCATGAGATTTTTGTTTAAATCTCTGGCATAAACAGTGGACAAGTGATAAAAATACAATTTGAAAAGTCTGCATTCATCTCATGATAACTTAACATAACTCTTCATTTTGGTTTTACTTCAGTGCTGACATTTCAATGAAATACATAGTATTACCCAATAAACTAAAGGCGTGGTATTACATGCATTTTTTCCCCCAGTTGGCACCTCTTCTTAACAGCACTTCCTACATGTGTGTGACATATGGTTAACAGATGGCGGTGCCCGTCACCTGTAAACTCAGCAGTAGTGACATTTTTTGGGACATTCTGTTGGCCCCCTAAAAATCTGTGAAATCTAAATTAAAAAAAGAAGTCTAGCAGATCTCAGTGGTATCATTGTTTGTTTATCCACATGAACACTTGCAGACTGTGAGATGAGAGCATATTAATTGTCACCTGCTGGCTACTTCAGAGATGTGCAAACACACATTCACACACACACTCTCATAACTGCTTTCTCTTTGTCTGTTTGTCTTGCTGTTTTCTTCACCTTTGCACTTCTCCACTTTCTGCCACACACGACCACGATGCACACCAAACACCGCCTCCTTCTCATGACTGGGCAACTGGGCAAGGACACAGTCAAGCTGACTCATCTAGAATTGAGCTGTCATCTCTGTCACTTTGAGCTAGTGTGTCTGTTTTTTTGTGTTTATTTTTTTTAATATATATATATATATATATATATATATATTGTTGTTGTTGTTGGTGTGTGTGTTTTGTGAAAACGTCACCTTGGGCAGAGAGCACTCTGTGGGAGGTTACTGTCAACATGCGCAAGCTGGGCCTCATGAGCACAGGGCCCGGTTCGGTCATCCTCTTGCAGACAGAAAGAACATGACTAATGTGCCGATATGTGCAAGAGAAAGTCCTCTTGTGATTCCAGAGAGTGCACTCTCCTCCTACACACTCCCATACACAAAATAAAATACACTTGCAGGTGTGGAGACAAAGCTGGGTCACAAACAAAAGGAATTAAAGATTTTTATCCACAGCAGCTACAGTGACTGTAAAAAATAAAGTCCACCCTGTTTGAGGTTTAGAGTTTATTCTATCAGGATATATTAAAAAATATCTAATCAAAATGTGCATAAAAAAACTATGGAAACACTGCTAGTGTCAGTTTTTTTCTGACAATTATTTGTACATAATACTTTTTTACCCAACCCTAAATCCATGCTGCTTTTGGATCCTTGATGCTTGCTACATTTCTAAAAAATAACACCTATGTGGGACTTGGTTGGCTCCTTTAGTGATTTATAAATGGTCAGAGGCAGTGTAAAGACTGATGTGTCCTGGTGAAGTCCAGATTTTTATGTACTGATATTTGCTAGAAAGCGGGAAAGCCTCTTTATCCACAGTAAAATATATAAAGCAGAATAGCCTGAAAAGAACTAATTCCGGATTACACCACACCTGCTGCAAACAGAGCACCCTGTTGAGCACATTTCTTTTTGTCTAGACTCACTTTTTCTTACACACAAACCTTTCTTATGAGCATCTGGCCAACAGACAGGCCTATTAGCCCACATGGCCTCACAGTGCCAAAATAACAACTGCAGCATATGCCTGCGTAATAATTGCATTAATGTTGAACATGTCTCTCTGGGGGGTGGTTGTGTTTGAGGACTTTGGGGTAAATTAGGTCTTTTTCTTGAAAGCATGAAATGAGAATTCAGTAAATGTTAAAATCAAAAGCAGGAGTGCAGCAGATGATCACTAACTACATGCTAATGGATGAAAAACTAATTCTTAAAATGGTGGACCATTACCTAGAGCTCACTGCTTAACATCTTCATAATGGTAAGCCCTAAGTATTTACAACTCACATTAGTAAGAACCATTACCCAGTTTGTGTAAGCAGAGCTGTAGTTTCTGTTCCCCTGCCTTCCAGTGGTCAAGTTTACTCTGCTGTGCTATCTGAATCAACCAACGAAGTGTGCAAACACTCTGATGGATGATACAGTAAACTCCCTACAGATGGTCCAGAGCACAGCGGTGCATTCTGTATTTGATCAACCTGAAAGAACATGTGTCAATCTTCCACTCAATCAGGTCCACTGGCTGTTCATGGCTGCTCAAATCAAAGTGCTTACCTACAAAGTGACTTTGAGGTTTGTTTCTTGCTATATAAAGTGTTAGATTAAGGTGGAATCTGACCCTAACCCAAATCACCTCTTTCTGCCAGGTTTTAGAGTCAGATTTCTAGTGAAAATACTATTTGAATTTGTTGGTTGTTATGTTATTATTGTTCAGGAGGCTTGTCTCCTACAAACATATAAACAAACACCACCATTCACGTCTTTCACAACTTTTTGCCTATTACTCATAAATGGAGCAAAAGAAGTGTCAGCACAACAGTAAATTGTTTCTAACATTAAAAACGCTGATCTGAACTGAGCCATTCTCAACGTAGAAATTCTTTACACATAAAGGAAAGCAACACTAATCCTTCAATCTATCCATTTCTGCCTTAGTCCTCTAGGCAGCATGTTCAGGCAGGAAAGCCTGACATCACTGACACACTACAGCTTTACCTTGGGCTTCCCAGGCCAGGGGAGATTTTTAAACTCTACCATTGGGTCTTCTCCCAGTGAGACAGCCCTTCCGGCATAAAACAACCTTAAAACCTCCAGACCTAACAAACTTAATCTGTTGCCCAAACTACCTCAACTGACTTTTGAGGCAGAGGATCAGTGACTACACTCCAAGCTACCCTGGATAATGAAGCTTTTAACCCTATCTCAAGGGACACCATATGAAGGAAGCTCATTACTTCTTGCATCTGGGATCCCATTCTTTCATTTATGATCCATACTAAATGTTTGTAGGTGAGGTTTAGAACATAGTTGGAACAATACATCAAGAGTTTTCCCTTTGGTTAAACTCTTTCTCCATCATCTCACTGAGGATTGTGTTTTCTTTGGCAGGTGTGTTAAACATAGCACCCCTGCCTGGAAAAGCATTGAGGTGATTGGAAATCAATTTTGCACATTACCACTACCTTGTGGTGGTGTTAGCAGCATGCTACCATCAGATGCTGGAAGGGGGGGATGGCATCTGTTTATGAAAGCAACAGTTATAATAATTATTTCATTGTGTACATTATCAGCAACTAAAGAAAACACTGTATACTGTTACCACTACCCCCTTGGTTTGGACAATGATGCAGGAATTAGAGGTGTTCCAACCATTGATATATATTACTGGATAGGACATCACGTGACTTATCGTGCGCCGCACTGGTGCCATTGTTATGCATTGAGTCTTTACTCCCGAACATCTGTGGATGGTTGTAAACATTAGATGCAGCTGACAGTCACGCAAGAAATATCAAAAAATAGGGCGGTGTTTTTGCTA
>JARVJO010000186.1:2573875-2584092 GCA_031762555.1 Cynodonichthys magdalenae | reverse complement strand
CAGCTTTAATTTAAGCTATAGTTTGTAGAAATCGGATAAGAATTCAGGGCGCTACAAATGTTTTTGTGACAGATTGACGCTTATCCCTCATTGAAACTATAGCGTTCTGTTGGCGTGACTCAGTGCATAGTAATGGCTCCTGTGGAGGCGCGTCGCTAGCTATAGCGGCTACGGGCAATGTCCAATCCAGTAATATATATCAATGGTTCCAACCTTTGTGACACGAGTGCAACAGACTAAGTCTGTCTGTGTTAAAATGGAAATCTTTCAGAGGCAAGCTTTAAACAAATGAAAAACAATTTCCTCTTGATTTTAAGTATTTTCCCTGTTAAAAATAAACAGCTAATGTTTAGTGTTAAGAGATTGAAAATATCATACCTAACAAGCATTAAATAATTGTTGCATCCTGAAGTCTATTGCAGTCAAGGAAACATGCCATGTAGAGGCTTATTGTTGTAAAATAAACCTGAGACAATTGATTTGTGTTTATTAGTATCAGCTTCGTCAGTCATATGAGATAACAATGAACATCCCACGAGAACTTGGAGATTTAAGAAGAAGTTAAACTAGTGTTTCTATAGGCTGGTTTCAGTGTGGGTTTTAAATTGTAACTCCCCTCTGCAAACAAATATTGACACTGACATTGGTAAAACTAAACATGCATCTCAGAAATTATTTCAGATGCTGTCTTTTATTGATTAATGTAGTTCTTACCTTGCTGTTGTATGTTCAAATGTTCATTTTACTAATGTTTAACTATACTTAGTTCTTTTATGCCTAAAAGTGAAATCATGTAATGTATAAATATATGCATGGGGTAGGTGGGGCTTGAAGCCCCAGAACACTTGTGCATAGTAGCTGAGTCCAACATTACATCACAGCAGTGACCAAAAACAGGATCTTCTGGCTTCAGTTCTTAATACAAATAGGAGGAACATTATGTCTAGTTTGTAACAGTCAGTGGTCTATTGGGAATGTCTGTTTGTGGTAAAATACTATCATTGTTTCTTCTTGTATACTTAAATAAAGGTCCAACTGCTTGTGTAGCATAACATTTGGAAATTGGTTTAAATTGTATGCTCTTTTATGGCTATTGCGTTCCTCTCATGAAAATAGTATAGTTCTGTTATTTGTAGAGATGCAAAACCTATTATAGGTCCAATACTGATGAAACAAGAAGTAAGATATTGTTAGAGAAACAGAATAATGTTAACTTAAAAATGATGTATTTCAGATTTAGCATAATAGATCTTTTCTTAAGCTAAAGTTGCACATGCTTTGTGTTTGTAACTTCTGAACTTCATATGTTCTTTGAATTAATGCTAGTTTATACAAACAGACCACCCTGAACTTTACATGTACTTTCATAATGCTCTGTGGAGCTGATGTATATCTAAGATTTCACTGTATTTTCACCTTTACAATTACACATAGAAACATTTTAAAATGTTTGAAGACAATATTTTCTACAGTTCTCAACATGATGTTTTATTTTTTTTGTTCTTTAATACCACCTCGAATTTGGCATAAATGTTATGGCCTTTCAAACCTGCAGTGTAAAAATAGATTTTAAAATTGCCTGAACTTTTTTTGTATTTAGTCCTCTAGCAACAAGTAGTGGAGCTGTCCATCATGGCAAAACTAATGGGCCAAAAACTATCCAGCAGCTGGTCTTTGCTACCTCAAATGGCAAATTTTGGGAGTAAGAAAGTAATTGAATGCTCTGTACACTTCTACAGCTGACAAAACCATTCACTTCTTGGCCATGCGTTAAACTTTGTTCCAGCATTAGGAAATGATGTGCAAGTATTGGATCTGATAAAGACCAGCAAATGTGTCAGTCCATTTTGCAGATCAAGGTCACCTGTGAAAAGAATTCTAGACCTGACTGGCATGGATTTTTATTCCAAGTAATATGGCCACATTTCCTAATGGAGCAGGTATAAACAAATGGCATCTTATGTGACAACAAAACAACAACTACAGAGCCAAGTCATTAAAGATATGGATGGTGTCACTATTGTAGCACATTAACTCATCTATTTTCTGAGTGTTTTATTTTTATTTTTTATCCCATGCTGACAGGAGTAAAATGTTAAAAAAATATTTGCATGCATCTGTATGTTAGTTTGTCTTTTGTTAGTAAAATGTCTCATTAACCCCGATGGCCACCCCAGTTCATTAAAATCTACAAACACAAAGTTGGATTTGTTTTTAAAGTTTTTGCCCTTTACTTCTGACTTCAACACAGTTTGTCAGCAAAATACATCATTACCTATTGTATAGATTTTAAAAATACACCTCTCCAACTAATCATTGGGTGTACATCTATAAATGCCTAACTTTTGAATTCAGTTGAATTCAGTTTAGTAGATGCCCCACCTAATCCACCCTAGCAACACAAAAAGGAATATAACTTTGTGAAATCTACACATACAGAGCTAAAATTTGATATGGCGGTAGCTGAGCCATCCTCAACATATATATAGTATGTCATCTGTGATATTGCATACAATTGACCATCCTTTTTCACAAGTGCTGACCAAAACAGTTGCAATATCATCTCTTCTCATCTGATTGTAGTTTAAAACTCTGACATGAAAGGCAGCAGGCAATATGCAGTCCTTTGAGGAATATTAGGCCTTTAATAATCTGTTACTGATAAGTTTGAGCATAAAAACCTGCCTGGAAGCTGATTCTAAAATTTTCCTTGGCTGTCTACCGATGAGTTTTAGACTATGCAAAATCACTGAGATGTGAGTCAATAGATTAAAGAGGGCAATTTAACAACCTGTCCTTATGATAAACCATTTAGTGAGGTGAGGGAGGATAGAAGCAAGTAAAGCAGAGGAGCCAAACCCCGCTCCCTACCAAAGATTCCATTTAGCAGCTACATCACCTTGTGAAGTTACAAATTGTTTTTGTGCCCCGCAGCCAAATTTAATGAAGATTCAAGCCGTGCCGGAGAATGCAGTGATGTGTGTTCAAATACTCGCACAGACAAGGTAACAGAAGATGCCTGGCATGCCCATATACATGTTTGCACGTACAAGACTCTACGTATGTTCTCCTAAACACTCAAGCATGCATGTCTCTTTGCCTGCTGGACATTCATCAGGATGCAGAGTGAAGGGATAATGTGGTTTCAGCAATCACTGAGCTGGCAGACCAGTTCTGCTGAATTAAAGATAAGTCCAAACACCTTGAGATCAGATTATAGGCCCATATGTGGACTTTCCCCCAACGTAGCCAAATGTGTGCTCACTATGTACAAGTCTTTCTGTGACCATTTTAGCATGGTTGTACAATTATAGGTTGCATGCATGTGGGACTTTAGTGGAGGAAAATGAGTTACCGTCTCATGCATTTTAAATGAATGTGTTCATGCTGCTACAAACAAACCTTTAAATGAATTATAGACACATTTTTATTTTCTTGTGCACAGTTACAGTTGACCTATATTAAAACAGCAAACATATTTCTAGCATTCCAACTTTAATGAGTTATTTTCCTATCCAAAAACTGTTTCTCCTGCCATACGTTAGACTTAACTTTGAGGTATTTCAGCATAATTTGTTATCAATGTGATAATTTGACCAGTACTTGCTGCCTTTCTTGCTTTAGTTTAGATTGACATTTGGTGCTAACAAGTTTTAGCTCAAATTTTGTAAATTCAGTGAGTTAAACATTACTTGTTTTTGTCAAGAACACTTAGTTGTCGCAACCCTCTTTTCTGCTTTTGGCATTTGCTGATGTTTTACCAAAAAAGATGAAAATAATCTGACATATAATTTACAAAATATAAGAATACAGATATCATTTTTTAAATAAATGTGCTTCACATAGGACTTTAAAATCCATATTTTATAACAAATGTATTGTTAATGTCTACTGTTTGATTCTGTGATAGATTTTTGAAATAAATCATTTAAAACAGTCTTTATATTTAACTTCAGTTGTAAATACTGTATAACTTCCACAGTTTTCTTTTTTCTCACATCATCTGACCAAAACATCTGCATGTGTATATAAACAAGTTTGTCGTTAATTTGAAGGTAATACAACGTGCTGTTGTTGTTGTGTTATCCAATTATTTCTCTGGTTTGCTCTTAGTAAATGCCAATTTGAAGTAAAGAGGAAGTATCATCGTCTGGTAAACAGGTTACCTTGGAAACGGGCTCCAAATGCAGTTGTCTGAAGTTCAAAGCACATGTCATTAGCAGCTTTACTCCCCCATTATGTTTAATTAAACTGACCCTCCTAGATTTACAGATTTATCCCAGCCCTGTTCTCCCCTATGATCTGACTCTCTTCTAACCCACAGATTATTTTTCTTAATTCAAATCCACAGACATTATTGGTTCAATGTCACACATGTACACCGTCAAATTATATAATCCTCCAATCAAGAATTAAATATATTCTAACAAACATTTTATTTAAAAAGATGAAGGTTTTGATTCTCCAAGAATAAATTAATAATTATTGTCATTACTTTCAGTCTAATTTATACCCTAAGATAATATGTAGCATTTAATAGAACCACTGTTGAGATAATAGTCATGTATTATCTATCTTATAGGGAAATTACAGGCAAGGTGAAATTTCTTTTTACACACCATCCATTGTGCAAATTCAGTTCTTGAAACCTGCTTGAAGTTTATGGTTTAAAACATATACTTGCTAGATAACTTGTGGCATTTAGTTAAATGCTTACATATAAAAGACCTGAAGAAAGATAATTATCTTTAGATCTGACTTGGGTAAAGTAAAACAAAAGTAAAGTACCATAACACGAATAGCATGAGATAAAAAAAAACAAAACACTATTGTGTTTTGATGAGGTTTATGAAAAAAGAAAAAAAAAGAAACTCCACACACTCCAGACATTTTAAATTGAGAGTCTCTGGATGGGAAGCAAAGAGTCTTCAGCATCAGAATAGAAGTCTAGTTGCTTTGTATTTTTTTATCTTTTTTTTTTTTAAATTGGTTTATGAAAAACAAACCTTTGATATAGCTGGGGTAAAAAAAATGCATCCATGGCAAGTCAATTTAATTCAATTCATGTTAAGTTGTGGAGGAAGCAGGTACGAAACTGAAACTCAGACATATGTTCCCAACGATATTTCTACTTCCTCTTGAGATATCTTGTCATTTTCTCAGCCCAGAATACATATCTTCTCAGCAGGTTCTAGGTGTTCCCTGTGGTCCCAAAAGGCTGTGTCTGAAACCCTTTCGGAGGAAGGTGACCTGGAGGTTTACTAATGGGATGCCTGAACATTAGCCTGACCTTGCCTTCCTATGCAGTTCCGCTCAATTCTAGTTTCCCTTCACTGCTCAGTCTGGGATTTCTCCCATAGAAAAGGATTTCTTCAGTAGAATTTTTACCTGGGCCAATCAGCAAACAGAAGGAGGAGTTTTGAATGACATCAATTTTCTGCACAGTGTCTGCTTATAGTTTAGCAGTGGAGGAAGTGAATGAAGCCAGTTCATGTTGAAAAGGCTTCCAAATTAAATTAATTTTTTCTGACAAAGCCTGCAGCATCATTTACAACCGTCTTGTTCAGCTCCATGTTTCTCTCCTCTCAGTAGGGTTGTTTACGGCGCACAAAATTTCCGGTTAGCTTCTTAGCTTAGCCTCTTTCAAAGAGGAGCTGGCGCAGGCGCAGGCGCACACATACGTGGCGGCCAACCAATCCAATCGTTTTAAACTTCAACAGAGGCCACGCCTATAGCAAGCAATCGCTTCTTCAATAGCCAAGAGTCCAGACCCTCTGTACGAAGCAAAGTGAAGGACAAGGGGCTGGTTTTTACCAGGCTACTGAACCATCATAGTTGACATTTTTTGGGAAGCAGAGGAGCAGTGTATTCGCTCAGAGAATTTTATTCTATATTTAAATGTTGCCTGGCCATCTTATGCAGGACACTTGTTTAAGCACATTGGAACATTTTAGTTTTTCAGATGTGATTCATATTTGATGACCATAGGTAAGAGTAGTAATATGGATAAACCTTAAAAGCAAAGGCTCGTCATTACTTTAGATCTGTCATCCATGTCTTACTCCTACTTCTATTTGTGAACAAGACACCAATATACTTGAACTACATAAAAGACAACTCCCTGTCATCATTAAAAGGGCATTTCCACAAAGGTGAGTCATAAAGACAGGAGTGCATCACTGTGAGTTTTAGGTTACACTTTGGGTTAATTCAAGACCTTTCAAAAAGACCTGAGGGATCTGGAAGGTTCAAAACATAAAACATAAAATAATAAGTGGGTAGACTTTTAGGGGTTTTATTAACCTATAAAACTGCCTTAAAAATTAAGTTGGAATCACACAAGTGTCCACTGCAGAGGCTTTAAATTGGGTAGTGTTTGAACTAAGAGGAAAAATAATCAAACTGTAACAATATTCTTTGTTGTTATTACGTCTGAGTACTCATACCTTCTTCCTCAATCATGCCTTGTAGTGTGGGCAAAACACTTTCATTGTTTTGTTGAAAAAATACATAAATGTCCCTGAAAAAGACATCCACTAAGGGAAAATGGCACACATTGCTATATTTGTAAATGAAGATGTAATTTTTGTGTTTTGTCCTTATTCACTGCTAGCCTTGGCACATTGAAGACTCATGGATTTTGCGTTAAACATTTTTTCATAATGTCAAAGCATTTTTTTGTTGGTAGTTTTATTTACCTTTGGCACCTAGTTAATGTACAATACTGCTCACCACTATATTTTCCCACATAACACATCAGGTTGCAGAATTTTATCAAAACTGCTTTGTTTAGTGACCCCTACCTCTTTGTGCGTCACATTGTGTCTGTTTGAGGGAGTCAGCATGAACATGTCTGTGCTACAAAATTAAAGGGTCATCTTTCCTTATTTGTTGAAACTGGGGCGGACAGCATTATGTAAACTGCTGAATTATATATTAAGTCTGCTTGGTTTAACCAAAGGCAGAGTAGTAAAAGAAACAACCAATTTTCTAACTGTGGAATTACATGTATATATGGCGTTTCTCATTCTTGGTATGATGTAAACCTTACAGACACATGTACAACACAGTGTCTTGTGTTGCCAGGGCAGCCACACGTTACAGTGCCTTGCAAAGGTATTAAGCCCCTTGAACTTTTCAACCTTGTCACATTTCAGGCTTCAAAAATAAAGATATAAAATTTTATTTTTTTTGTGAAGAACATGTGGGACACAATCGTGAAGTGGAACAAAATGTATTTGATATTTTAAACTTTAACAAAAAACAAAACTGAAAAATTGAGCGTGCAAAATGATTTGGCCCCCTTGCGTTATTACTATGTAGTGCCGCATTTTGCTGCGAATACAGCTGCAAGTCGGTTGCGGTATATCTCTATCAGTTTTGCACATTGAGAAACTAAAATTATTGCCCAATTTTCCTTTCAAAACAGCTCAAGCTTAGTGAGGTTGGATGGAGAGCATTTGTGAACAGCAGTTTTCAGCTCTTTCCACAGATTCTCAATTGGAATCAGATCTGGACTTTGACTTGGCCATTCTAAAACCTGAATACATTTGATTGTGAACCATTACATTGTGGATTTTGCTTTATGTTTTGGATCATTGTCTTGTTGGAAGATAAATCTCTGTCCAAGTCTCAGGTCTTTTGCAGACTCCAACAGGTTTTTTTCCAGAATGGTCCTGTATTTGGTTCCATCCATCCTCCGATCAATTTTAACCATCTCTCCTGTCCCTGCTGAAGAAAAGAAGGCCAAAACCATCATGCTGCCACCACCATGTTTGACAGTGGGGATGGTGTGTTCAGGGTGATGAGCTGTGTTGCTTTTACGCCAAACATATAGTTTTGCTTTGTGGACAAAAAGTTTGATTTTGGTTTCATCTGATCAGAGCACCTTCTTCCACATGTTTGGTGTGTCTCTCAGGTGGCTTGTGGCAAACTTTAAGCAAGACTTTTTATGGCTGTCTTTGAGAAATGGTTTTCTTCTTGCCACTCTTCCATAAAGGCCAGATTTGTACGACTGATTGTTGTCCTATGGACAGACTCTCCCACCTCAGCTGTAGATCTCTGCAGTTCATCCAGAGTGATCATGGACATCTTGGCTGCATCTCTGATCAGTCTTCTCCTTGTTCCAGATGAAAGTTGGTCTGTGTGCAGTGGTCTGATACTCCTTCCATTTTAATATGATTGCTTGCACAGTGCTCCTTGAGATGTTTAAAGCTTGGGAAATCTTTTTGTATCCAAATCCGGCTTTAAACTTCTCAACAACAGTATCTCGGACCTGCCTGGTGTGTTCCTTGGTCTTTAAACAGAACCCTGAGAGTATAACAGAGCAGGTGCATTTATACGGAGACTTGATTACACACAGGTGGATTCTATTTATCATCATCAGTCATTTAGGACAGCATTGTATCATTCAGAGATCCTCACTGAACTTTTAGAGTGAGTTTGCCGCACTGAAAGTTAAGGAGCCAAATAATATTGCATGCCCCACTTTTCAGTTTTTTTTTTGTTAAAAAAGTTTAAAAGATCCAACAAATTTTGTTCCACTTCACGATTATGTCCCACTTGTTGTTGATTTTTCACAAAAAATTTACATTTGAAATCTTTATGTTTGAAGCCTGAAATGTGGCAAAAGGTTGAAAATTCAAAGGGGCCAAATACTTTTGCAAGACATTGTATGTACGTTGTCCCGCTGAGGCACACTCAAGCTGACAGATGGAAGCACCAGATGATGAGCGCCACCAGATTTGTGTGTCATGGTGGTAGCCTTTGTCGACACCATTTAAGCCAAAAGAACACTCCGACCTATATTAGCACCCTGACTGTATGTGTGTATACATGCACATGACAGCATATACTCTGTTAGCTGTTCAGATAGGGTCCGACAGGATGGTATAGAAGTATATAGAAACTTGTGTGTGTTTTGGACAAAGTTAACATCTGAGATATTGCCATATGGATACCCAGACTGTACAGTCAACTATGCAAATGAACAAGTGGACTTGACATTTTGTACTTGTACAAGCTGCTTTCATTTTGGCAATGCAGAATGATGACATAGTGAACCCTTTTAAGCACATACTGGACTCCTTACTCTGCTTATTTTTTTCCCTTCAGCTTTTTTAAATCACCTTTTGTGTTTTACCCGCCATCTCTTAGCCCTTTTGCTCACCTGGACTGTTTGTCTGAGCAACTCTACCTTTTGAGATGAACTGAACTTAACTAAACTAACCTAGATAAATGGCTGCCTTCCTTGTCCAGTTCTGCTGTGCTTGGTTCTCCTGAGACACTGCTGACATTTTGTTATGAGAAACTGTGTCATTTCAGAGGGAGGGGGATAATTGAAAGACTGTGGCACGAAAGAGTTGACTCTGCTCAGAGTGGAAAATATTCAGCAGAGACCTGGCTTCTCCATTGTAGTCTGGCAGTTCTCATTGAGTTCTCACTGGCAAACAACCTCTTAGCCTCTGCTAATATCCCAACAAGCACCAAAGGGGGTGTCAAATCACTAAGCCATGGGAAGTGTTAGAAAGTGGCTTGAGATGGACATAGTTTTCTTGACCAATAATAGATTTTTCTGTTAAATGTTAAACTGATATTTGTATTTGACATGAGCCATAACAGACCATTTAGTTGGCATTTTCTGCTTTTTATTCTGTAATGGTTTTTAAATTGTTTTAATATATCCCATCAGACCAGCAGACAACACAAAAAGGTATGTATGATATGTCACTGGGACAACCAAGAAAATGTCATCATAAAGCACAAGCTATGATCTTTTACTAATCTCATACAGGAGTTCCTCTTGGATTTTTTTTTAACTGTGGTGGTAGTCTGTTTTTTTTGTCTTTTTTGGGGGGTTGGTGGGTGGGTGGGCGGGGGGTGTGATCTAACGCCAGTGACATGGATGAAGAACATCACTGCTTATGAATACAGAACGCTGATTAACAGCATAAACATTACTAGTTAAAAGAGAGTGCACCTTTTTTTAAATAAAAATTACATAACATGAAATAGTCGGAAATTTGCATTGGTTGAATCTTAGCTTATCTTATACATTTAAGATAACATTTTTGAACTGGGGCCTCCTTAAAACTTAATATAAATTTCATGTCATTTCTACTACCAGTAGTCAGTAATTAGATATATACACTCAACAAAAATATAAACGCAACACTTTTGTTTTTGCTCCCATTTTTCATGAGATGGACTCAAAGATC
>JARVJO010000186.1:2527547-2538778 GCA_031762555.1 Cynodonichthys magdalenae | reverse complement strand
CATCTTTCTTTGTCTCCAAGAAAGAAAACCAAACCTCCAAATCCTGATTGGTTCAATCCCAATAAGTAGACACCCTGGGAATAGTGTGTGATAACCTGATTGGACGAGAGTGTCAAAACTCCTCCCAACCGTTTTGGTTAAACATTTGCGCGCTTCAATCTTAGAACAGATCTCTTCAGAGTCTTCAGAGTTACGGATTTCTTCAGAGCTTCAGAGAAGATGTAGAGTCTTACTCCAGAGCTCGTACCAGAGCAGAAAGAGAAGAGAAGATGAGAGCTCTTACCAGAGCAAGAACACCTTGCTTAACGCCGTTTAATGTAATTTCTTCAAGAAATGAAACTTAAGTTCTGCGCCGGCTCAACACCTGAGCTTGATTTTATAGCCTAAAGTAATTAAGCTAATTTTAGTTCAACATGCGTCGTTAACCGTTCTCTACGAAATTTGGATCAATTTAAAGTTCTCCCTGATGCATCCTGAAGGAGGAGAACCCTCCATCCTTTCCCAGCACCTACCATCTTACTGCAGGACCAAAAAGGTGAACCAGACCCACATTCCGGGGTCTGCCCACACGACGGGTTCTCACTGGTGGCATCAGCCAGCGTCAAGCTGTTCGTCAACTACGCCTGTGGTACCTGACGCAGCAGAGTAAGGGTAGGACCTGAGAGCATTTGCTGGTGACAAACAGGTGCATATAGGTGGAGAGAAAGTTGATTCTGATTTTCGTATGAGTTTTGGTAAAACATAACTTTACAGTGTTCCTTTAAACTCCTTCTAAGTTTACCTACTCCAGTAGTTAAATTTCCTCTTTAGAGTAAACTTCTAAATAATCCCTCTTGCCCAACAAAACTTCCCCTTTTGCTGAGTGGATTATTTGTTTGTTTGTTTTAATGCTCAACTGTCCTTTTAGTTCATTCAGGGTCATTTGTCATAATTTTACAGTGTTGATTTAGGTCCAGTTTTGTCATTATTTCAAGTGGTTCTGTTTGAAATGAAATCTCATCACTTCATCTTTGTCGTAGTTTGTAATATAGTCATTTGTAAATAAATGGTGTAAATAAATGGTGTGTGGAGAGCATACCAATATTAAACAACGTCTGATTGTGTCTTGATAACATTTTATTGATTTGTCTGAGACAAGAACTTACGAAATTAGTGGGACTAAATTTTTGAGACTGATCATGATAATTTACAGGTTGTCTTCTCTTTCCTGAGTTGCAAAGTGTGACAAAATTAGGAGAAGTGGTACCCGAGGTATATTAAAGTAATACTTTAATAATTCATAATTTATCATATTTCGTATGTGCCTACGTCCCCCCCTACATAATATTGCCTCTTTAAGCTTTTGTGCCTTGCATATGCAATAAAACTCAGATGACCATTCTACAAAGTGCCTTTTTATTCTGTTATCACACATTTCTGTCTTTTTTGAATAAAGATTTCCACAACACTGTACATATGCACAAGCTCAAGCTCAGCCTACAATAAGCACAACCATGCGGAAGGTCATAAAATGTGCCTCTCCCCCACCCCCACCCCTTGCCTCTCTCATTTTGAACAGAGCGATAGAGGATGCGACAGGGAGTGATCAATATGTTTGTGCTATAAATAGCTGGTAGCGCAGTGTGGTACTAAGGAGAAGGAATGCAGGGGTAATATATTTGAAGAGAGGAAACACAGTGGTGCTCAGCATGGAAATGTTGCTCTGCATTCACAAAGCTTAGCCAGGGATGAGACCATTACATTCACCTATTACCTTGTCAATATTTTGATATTCATTTGAAATATAGCAACCCACAAAGACATACAATTGGATGCTTACAACATAACTAGATTATGAAAATAATTATTTTTAGAAAGGATTGTTGGGTTACATTTAAACGTTCTTTGAAATCTCCCACATTCTGAATAGCAATGAGAGGGATCACTTGATTAAAATGCAGGACAAGATGTTGTCCTTCAGTAGTCACTGCATGGAGAGTGCATAAAGCTCTGTGAGAACAGCATCATATATGCAGCGACATTGTTCTGGGAAAAATTACTTGAGTAAGAAATACCTTAAATTTAATGCTTGATGTACAACAATAGTGTAAGGGTAGAAAGGTTTCTTTTTATGTATGTAGAAAATGCTTGTTGAAGGGATCCCCCCCACACCTTTTTTAAAGCTGTTTTATAGACTGATGAAGGCTATGACATGGACAAGTATGAGATTCTGACTGCATGTATTAAAACCTTGAGCAAAATACCATTGTTTTACAGGAATATGGTGTCAAAACAAAAGATTATAAAGGCATCACAGGATTTATTTGTTATTATTTAAAAACAAAATGGCAAAAACTACTATTGCATCCTGTATGTCAATATCACAAATGGATTGATTATTTTGCATATTATGATAATGTTAAATAAAATATTAGTTTAACTGAAGAAGAATTAAGAAATTATTAAAGGAAACTAAAAGACAATACAAAAGTAATTGTGTCCTTGGGTACAATGGTACTTCTCTGCTGCATGTTCAGGGGCCTCATTTATAAAGGATTGAGTAGAAACCATACTAAAAGTGAATGTATGGTCAAAAGGTAAAACTGGCGTACACCAAAAAAAATGAGATTTATAAAACTGTCCATACACACACCTTCAAACAATTTCTCTTTATAGATCACAGCTGCAACTCAATTTGCGCACAAGGTCCCACCTCAGGTTCTGCCCTCTACACACACACACTCAACCATAAACAGTCAATGTAAAGTACCTCATGAATGTTAAGGTGTATTTAAATGAGTCAGCTAATCAATGTTAACTAAAGTGATTGGCTGGTTCAGACATGCAGGCCATCGTGTATCTGGAGGAAGACAGGTGTTGACAACTGCTCAAGTATACAAATTTCACAAATTTTTTTGTAACAGACATTTAGAACAATCTCACAATTTTCAAAAGCTCAATTAAAATTTTTTCTTTCTCAGATGATAAAAACAATGAAATTAAATAAGTCAGATAAAGTTAGAAATAAGTTCACCACTTTTCTCCCACATCCTCCCTCTCTAGCCTGCGCTGTAATCTGCGGCTGACCACTTCCTCAGCCCCTCACACATCCCCACACCCCTGCATGTGTGAGAAATACGGATTTTAAAAAAGGAACCTTTTGGCTATAACACAGTCACCACTGGTGTGTGGCTTTAAATCCTCACTTTACCATCTGTGTCGCCAGCTTCCCGTCTCCAAAATGAGCTAAGCATGGGTCAGAGCTGGTGTGACCGCACAGTTTCATGCCAAGTTTGGGGTTTATAAATCACAACTTTTGCGTGAAAAATGGCGTACGCAAGTTTTTGGTTCATCACTCCACTACACTTCCTCCTGCTTTCCACTCTAGCTTTATCTGGTGATGATAACCCCACCCAGCTCACGTGAGGAATACAAACTTTATGAAGTAAACCTTATTGCTGTGGTGCTTTGTGTTGAATTTTATCTTATTTCTCTTGTTGGGGAGGGGTCTGTGGGTCATCTGAGGAGGAGGGCAGCCAGGAGAGAGATGGATGGAGATGCGTGAACTTTTAGATTTAAGTTGGTCTTTTTTTTTTGAAAGGTCCTCATGGCTCAGCAGCAGAAGCTTAAATAATACTGTTAAGAAAGCTTCTGATAAAGTTGCTCTAAAATCTAAGTTTAATTATGAAGATAAAAATAAATATCTGACAGTGATCATGATGCAGTGTGGCTATAATTCCTCTCTTCACCATCTGTGTCACAGCTTTCCATCTCCAAAATGAGCGTACGCATGGGTCAGAGCTGGCGTGAGAGACCACACATTTTACCGTCAAGTTTGGATTTTATAAATCACAACCTTTGCATGAAAAGTGGCGAACGCAAGTTTCTGGGCTCATTTTGTGCGTACACAAGCTTTATAAATCCGACCCCAGGTCTTTGTAAATTAACGTTGAGAGCCTGACAAGCCAATATATGTTTGCCTGACCACTCGCTGCCCCGTGATTATGGTGTTACGTGTTATGACACATGCCTGCAGCTGGAATATATACTCACACATCTTTTCACAGGAGGTTTAACTTCATAAAATTCAGTATTTGATATGAATCTAGACTGGAGCTCTGATAAAATGCTGAACAGCAATAAAGACTTAACACATTTGTTGTTCAAAACTCTGAATAAGACGGTGGTCTGGTTCAGCACAGGTTCAGTCAGTCAGGGATAGTCAGCTCTAAACACAGGATAACAGGTTTAATGGTGGGACAAGACTGGAGAATGGTAATGTAAATATTCAAAGCCACTAACCTGTTCTTAACCAACTGTGTCTGGCAGGAAACACAGATTGTGTTGCCTTGATTCTGGTGGTACGTGATGACGTCACTGATAGTTTTACTCACCAAATTTGATCCGTAGCATTGAGACAGAGTTGGGGGTCAGACAGGGGTCACTAACCTCATGTCACGCTGTTTAAATCTGTAGTTCCATCTGTTTATAGCTCCAAAACAGAAGTCCAGCTGCTTCGTTTTTGTACTTTTAGTTTTCATGTAGATAGTAACTTCCAGCCTCGATCGCGCACCATATCGATCCTAAAGTTACTCGGTCGATACTTTATTTCCTTTATTTTTTTTTGCTTCGTTACAGAAATATAATCCTGCACAGGAGCATCCCGGTCACAGGCAGGTTCAGGTATAAACACTGAACAAAACAAGCAGGTCAGATAATCATTTAATTGGCTCTGATTAAACAACAATTTCAGATTAGATGTGCTAAAAGTGGGTATCCATGCTAACTCTTGTAAACAAACGGCGGCTGAATGAGACGTCATGTCTTTTAATGCACATGCGGGTCACATCAGCGCTGTGGAGCGTTCACACTGGAGTCTGATGCAGGTCGCGTTTAAAATGTAAACTGACTGAATAGATTGAATTAAAAAAAAAATCAGGACAGAGCATTAGGACCTGCACTGTGAGCGTAGTCCATGAGTAACTATGACCTTGTTTAATTTCTACCTAGATAGAGTAATAAGTAATGGTAAACCACCAAATGTGTAACTTGAAAAGGGCATTCCTGGCATTATATGTCGTGGAACATCTTTACCTATAATCTGGGCAATAACTCTTGACATCAACCCAGTTTGTCTTGTTTTATTAGCAAATAATTTTAGGAACTACTGGGCAGATTTTAACAGAACTCTCAAAGTAATCGTTGGTTGTATATCTACAACTTAATAAATTGTAGTCAGTCTAATTCAAGATGTTTGCCACAGCTAATAAACCCACACAAAAACCGCTATAACTGTCACCCCAACTGTTCTGGGTGATATGCATTCCTTCAATGAATGCCGGGCCTTATATTAATTTATATAACTTCATAGGTGCTATATGTTGGTTTGTTTACACACCAGGCTGCATGCAGGATATCTTCCCACTTTCTCACTGGCACCTAATTTGGTGATGTTGATGGTGTGAAATTACGGTGACCCGCTGGTATTTAGAAAATATCAGAGGACAAAGCTCTAGTTGTTCACACTATAATTTTCTCTCATTTTTTAGACATATCAACACAGCGATAACCACGAGTCAGCTTCGTTGCAATGTGATGGGTTTTCAAAATCACTTTAGTCAGACAAGTGGCGTGAAAAGTGTCGTCCCATTCCCTGATGAGTTATTGGGAAAAATGCTAAACCTGATTTATGTCATTTTCAAAAAGCATGCATAACAATTATTGCTGATTCTAAATAAAACTGAATGGAGGAATTTTTTTTAAATAAATTGACAAATATTGGATCAAATGTATTTATGCAAATTTTATTCATCCGTACTGTAATCACAACAGACAAGGCCCCACAGGGAGCAATGACAGATGTCACCGTTTGATTATAAATGTCAACTCTGAGCACAGCGCTATCCCAGCTGCCCAACCACACTGAGGCTGTGATTTTTCATCCACACATAGGCCAGCATTTATTTTCTCATGAGGGCCGTGTAATTGCTGCGTTAAGCCGCACTGTCACCGGTCGATATTCTAAAATGACTTTTGATTGATGACCCTTGCAGTGAAGGTGAAGAAAATCATCTAAGGGGGTTCGTCTTCAAACAGTGATCAGCAGAACATCAAGTCAACTGAGTCAAATTAATTTTAGTACTTGAAAGAAAACAGTTTTTTCTTGAACCGCAAAATTGAAGTGATCATGTTTTTTGATGGTTAGTTTACCAAATGGTTTAGATCAGAGTAAATGTTAAAGCTCAAGTGTTTCTGAAGCAAAAATAAAGTTGTAAATTAAAGACCTAGCATTCTTTAAATCACCCACTGCTTTCATGTTAAAGTTTTAAACAAAGGTCATCTTTCTATGTTGGCTCTTTTGGCCAAGTCTTGAAAACTGTAGTATTCTACGAAAGAATAATACAAAAGAATTTCAATTAAATTCAATTAAGTTTATTTATATAGCACCAAGTCACAACATACATTGTCTCAGGGCACTGTACATGAAAAAAGAAAAATCTGAAGAAGAAGCCAGCAGTTTGTGTTGAATCACTTCATCACAGGATGGGAGACTGTGATGAAGTGATTCACCACAAACTGTTTAAATATTTTACATCTTTATTATTTTTTTATAAATGTAGTAGAACTACAACCTCCCCCCTCTGCCATCAGACATTTGAACAATTCTTATCACTCAGCCTGGTCACTTTATCACTGTCATGACTGTTTTAACTGCACAACTCCAATTGCACTGTATTTTATTGTATTGGTGTACATATGTTTTTTATATTTTTCACATTTTTTTTATCTTTTATATTTTATTCACACCTTTATGCTGAAGCAAATTCCTAGTCTATGAATCTTGTTCATGGACATTGGCAATAATAAAACTGGTTCTGAGAATATTTTGGTAATGACCCTTTATTATTTAAGCTCATTATATCAGAGTTAATGTCAATGCATGTTTTGCTGAGGTCAGTTATCTGTGGCATTATGTAGCTGTTTTAGTTCTGCATTCAAGGAATACTTTCTGAGAGTTTCATTGTACGTAATTTGTGTTGTGCAAGGGTGTCTGATCCTGGTCCTTCAGATACTATCCTGCTTGTTTTAGAGGTTTCTTTGTTTCAGCTAAGCTGATTTGAATGAATGAACAGGTTACTGTGGAATTTGACAAGGTAATTTAATCACTGAATCGGGTATTTGTGTAAAGAGAGAAATAAGCTAACTATGCAGGATAGTGGTCCTCCAAGACCAGGATTAGATGCTGCTGGTCTAGTAACAGAAACATAAAAACACACACATGCCTTTCATGATGGGTTTTTAAATATTTGGCATGCATTTAGGGTAACTCTTCCCTTAAGTAGAATAGCACAACAGGTATAAAGTGATGCCAAGCAGCAGTCCTTCAATGCTGTAAACATAAAGCCTGGATTTTACTTTGTTTTTCTGTTGTTATGGAAACAACCATGATAAAAGAGTGAGACAGTATGATGTGGGTTGGATTGTTATGAACTGTAAAACAGGTGGGATGTTGACAAGGGACAAGAGGGGGGAGGAAACATGCTTGTGAATGAAGCAGACCAAATCTGGATTGAGCTGGGTCATATCCCATTCAGCAACTCTAAGCTCTAAGCTCCTCCTTTTTTTCTGATTACTGACCCATTTACTTAAAAAAGAAGAAAAAAAACAGCTGCAGTCAATCCTTCACCGCCCAGGCTCTGTACATAAACACCGGGTGATCAGACTAATCCTCACCCTTTGGAAATGAAAGCCGTGCTCATGCAAATACATCAGGTTCACGTCACAAAAATGCACTCAAATGTATAATTAATCATTTACACCTTTTGTCTTTACAGTTCCAAATGTTGCATTGCACTGTAAGCCTACCTGTACTGTTGCAGACAGATGTTATTAAAAAAATAAAACAACTGCTCTGTGATCTAATAAAAATATACAGTATAATAAAATGTAAAGTTATTGTTAAATTCTGCAAGTGGAGTAATTTGAATGTAAAATTGATATCACACATCTTTGTCATACTTTGCCTAAATTTCCTACAGATGATGCATCTGTGTTTAGCTCCTGCACGTGTAGCTGCTATGAAGTCTATTTTTATTAAAGCTTATTTTAGAGGTGGATTACATTTCTGGGTTGTAATCCCCCATCTTTGACCCTCAGTGTTAGCTGTATTTGGATAGTCACAAGAGGAATCTAGGAATGTCTTATTGAGTTGCGGCCGCCAGCTCTCTCTGGATATGTAACACAATTACTTTAGATGGATGTTTTGAGCATATCAGCTGTTTTTAACTGCTCAGACAGGTGTCCCAGCAGTTCGTTTCTCCCTCGGGTTGTTTTGCAGCAGAATACTTTGCATTCATTTAGCTGCGCAGGAACAACAGTCATTCTCACTGGTGCTTTGATGACATTAGTAATTTATTTTATAAAATGAGGTTTGATTTCAGTTGTCTGGTTTTGAACACTGTTGGTGTATGATTATTTATTTTGTGTACCATGAACGTATTGGTGTGGAGGAAAATATAAGATGTGCTGGAAACAAAATCCTGTCAGTGAACCTATAATCCTCTGAAGACATAAGCCCCACCACTGTTAACCTACTTTTCTCACCATACTGCTTTTTATGTCATATATACATATATATGTTTTGTGCTGGTAAACAGAGTTTTAAAACCCAAGATTTTATTAAGCCATGTTTGAACAAATGTCAAAGTTAATCGGAGTTTAGGAAATATTACAGTATCTTTTTGTCATTTTAATTTTGTTCTGAGGATTTTGAGTAATATTCACTCAAGTAGATCATGTATTATTAATTCCTTTTCCACACTATCATGTAAACTTCTGTTCATCTGAGATCCCTGTCTACAAGATCACAGTCGTAGGAACAAAAAAAAATTCTTTATAGAACTGTCAAGGTCTCTGGGCTTCTGGTACAGGTACTGAAGTGCAGCTGCCCACATTGAAGTCAAGGGAGAACTGATTGGTTACTGTTGTGATACTGACTAGCTTCAACAAATCTAATTTGTTTTCTCATCTCATAATCAGTAAATAAATAAGAACTATGTATTGGGTAACAACATCCTACACTTCTACTGAAGCCAGATTTTATTGCAGGTTGTGGGTTTGTAGCTGTGCTCCAGTCATGCCCTTGTCATATTTTAAGAAGTCTGTGTGAACCAGGACGATCTTGAGCTCTGCCATTTAGGTTATATAACTGCACAATTCAGCCAAGAGCTCTGTCAGTCAAAGTGTTAATGCAAGCTTTCCTTCATGCTGGGTCAAGTTGTTGTTGGAAAATCTTGTTTCGACTCAAAAAATATAAAGCTACTACTTCATCACATTGGTTGAAAAAAATGTAATGCAAACAGTGATTCCAAGAAAGCATCCTTTTATTGAGATATACATTATATATTAATAATGCAGTTATTTCCACAGATATGTTTGTGGAGGCATGTATAAAGTTCTCTTTGATGAATCCAGTTGTGTTGTTGCCAAATAACCCAGACTTAAACAAATTAAAACTCACATTTAGTCTTGCAACCTATTTTGTCTTAAATTAATATAAATTAATTAATCATGTCATAACTAATATTTAGTGCTTTGTATTTCTTGAAGAAAAAAATCATGATGTATTCCCTCTTTCAGAACATGGTGCTGTAGAAATGTTTAACACCCATTTCACATTGGATATGAAAGGGGTGTTACAATGTAACTTTATTTATAAACCACTTAAAACAATCACAAAGTACCAAAGTGCTTTACAAAATGATAAAGACATTCTAAATTAAAGTCAAAACAAGTCACATGATTCTGAACAAAAGATGAATAAAACAAGACAAAAGTACAGTAAAAGTAATGACCTTGCTAAATGAAAACCAGAATGTTGATAAATTTGGTGGATTATTGATTCAGTCTTAAAAGGTAAATTTGGAACTTTATGGGCTCCATATTATGTGTGATAGGTTGTGGAGCGTTTTATGGTAGAAACATTTTTTAAAATTTAGCAATGTTTTTTTATTTTAATGTCTGTCTTCCCTGACTCTGTACAGCCTTAATTGTTTTTACACATGGGCAGAATTTTGCTCCTCTCTTCATCACTAGGCACAAACAGGCCTAACAAAGTCAGGGTGGAAGTAGAGGCTAAAATCACTAGTTGGGAACAATTTCCTCAATTGTTATTTCAAACAGTGGCCCTGATGGAGTTTGTTACTCAAACAGCTCTTCACTGTTTTAATGTCAGGGATTGGAGGCATTGTTCAAAACTTCCAGCAGTTTTGCCAGGATGGAGGGCTTTGGAACAACAAGTTCTGTCATTTTAATCAGTTTGTTCAGTCTTTTCTGCATTCTTTGCTTTGATGCCTGCACCCCAGCACTCTACGACATACTGATAGAACATCTGGCACATCCTGTTGCACAAGGAGTGTACATGAATGACTGGTAAACCCTGAAGGGAATTAATTGTCACTATTAATTCAGGCAGGCTTCCAGTCAGCAGGGTGGGTGGCTGGATGCAGTGTTAAATATCAAACAGCTTTGCGTCACTGTGGTGTCCAGGTAACATGGAAATAAACACTAAAGCTGAACCAACCAACTGAAAAACACAAAAAAGCCTCTAATACTGTTACAATAGGCTGCCCCTGACTTGAATTTACCACCAACATTTTGACTTCACAATAGCAAGTCATACAAAGATCGTTCTTCCCGTGTGGGAAGAGTCTTCCTACTGACACTGTGCGTATTTCAACTATGAAGCTCAGCTGGCTTGATGAACTAGAAAAGCTCTAAAAGCATATCTTTTTTTTAAATCACCAAGTAAGTGTCAAACATCTTGAATTTAGCACAAAACTGTGGTTAAATAAAAGTCTAAACCTAGGGAGAAAAGCATTTGAAATTTGGAATAGTAGACATCTTTTCTCACATTGTCTCTCATTATAGCTACACACAGCATCAATCATCTAAAAAGCACTCGCGGAAAAATAGTAGACAGCTTAAAAGCTTTGGATCGCCCAAAATCTGCTTCTATATCACGCCTCTTATGCTGAACTTTAAGACCAAGTGACAGGAGAAACTAAAAAAGATGTCTGGTTGAACAGACTGTGAAAAGGCAGATATGAAAAGCTGTTAGATGAAATAATTGACGAAGAATCCTTTTTTTTTATCCCCTCCCCATCATGAGCAGTCCTGACAGTGTCACTTAGTCATTTGTCTTCCCTAAATTTTAAAATGAGAGTTGGAGTAGCAGTGGGTCTAAAATGCAG
>JARVJO010000186.1:2464239-2480804 GCA_031762555.1 Cynodonichthys magdalenae | reverse complement strand
TAGAACAGTAGCACTTGCAATTCTTGTTGATTCCTGGATTTACAACCCCCCCCCCCAAAAAAAAAAAAAAAAATGAAAGAAGCCTGAATCCACAGAACGTCTGGTTAGCTTTTAAAAATAAATGTGCCTTTACACTCATCTGTTCTGGTGGATTAAAACGTGTGATTGTGCTCTCTTTTAATGCATTTCCCCTCACGTTGTGGAATCATCTTCCATTACTTTTTCCTCCAGTTTGCATTTGCATCAAACTAAGAAGCGCCGCTGAATGTGCTCACTGGTAATTGGCAGAAGACATTTACAGTTGCTGCCAAACCCTGCTTTTTTCCCCCCAAGCCTGCAGAGGCATTTAGTCATCACCAGGAGTGTCTTGTTGTTAGCACTTAGTCTGAGCACATTTACCTGCTTATCTTATTTCCCAGGTGTCAGCTGGAAAACATGTTGGTAATTGAGGGGAGTAACCTGCCAGTTACGTGTTCCTCATTCATTTAGTTAATAGTATTGTTCTCAATGAACAGGGGGGAGTCCCAGCGTGGAGAGAAACATGACAGGACTACAATCAGAACTCCATTCAGGACATGTTCCTCTGATGTAGGTGAGACAGGATTACAAATTAAACAAGATGTCAAATTAAAGAGTTTTTTTTTTTAGAGAAGAGATTTTTTTTAATCTGTCAAAGTGAATATTTAGTCCTAATTGTTCCATCCTACTGTCTCACTTTCTTTACTTTTACTGTATGTAAAGGATCCAATCCGATACTTTGATGCTAATGCTGTTAGCTTTGGGCTACCTTCTTTGAACTAATTAGCTTAGTCAAGCACCTGCTTACATAAGGTTTCACATGTTTTGGAAAGTGTTGCATGTCTCTTAGTTTTCTCTAAGGCAGTGATCAAAGACAGTTAACAAAACATCACACCCAGACCTTGACCTCACAAACAAGCATAAAGGGGCTTTCAGAATGAAAGCAACATGAGCTGAGCTCCCTGCTAAAGCCCTGTGTTTCACTCAGCAGACTGCTGCAGAGTTTAGCACAAAATAGGTGGAGTTTTTCTGAACCGTGAGTGGACAAGCAGAGAGGTTCTTGTTTGCTAGAATATTGCTTCTGTATGGGCCTAAAAATAAATGAAATAAACATTTGCAATGTACCTCCTTTTGAGAAGGGAAAACAAAGGGAGGGTCTGTGTGTGTGTGTGTGTACACAAGAGATCAAATTATCCAGAGAGCAGTGATGTGTGAAGGAGCTCTGTTTCACAGCAACCTGCTCATTAACATAAAAAAAGCTTGACAAAGCTTCCCCACCGCTTCCTCCCATTATATGTTGATGGACTTGCTGCTTTTGGCCATTACATTTTTGCTTTGAGTTTCACCAGTATGTTAAAATATTAATTATTTAGAGCAAACCACAGTGACAGCAGACCATTTGAAATCCTATTCTGGGTAACTAAACCTAAATAGGGTTTGGTTCAGCAAATTTGTGTTGGCCTTTAAAGCTCTTTTGTGCATCAAAACAAGATCCCACGGTCAAAGGCAATCTTCGTAAGAGAGATTTTATTTTTTTTTCTAAGTATCTCATTGACACTATTAGTGGCACAGAATATAGTGGGGGCACAGATGCCTCATGACCCATATCTGTAACCAGCTTGAACAAAGTGTGTGGCTCCCAAATAGGTTTATTAGACCTAATTAATCAATGTTATGGCATAAAGACCACTCACATTCATGCCTATATGATGTTAAGCAGTAATTATTATTCAAAGCAGAGTACTTTTATCCATTTTTAATTGAGTCTTGGGGGGATAATTAGGGTTTAAATAGGTTTAACAATTTTGGGTAAGATTTTGGTTTTTGATCATTGTCTTGTTGGATCACCATTTGTTTTTCCATGAATTGTCATTGTGCAATTAGCTAATGCTTTGGTTTGTGCAATGGTATTTTGTCAAGTTTACGATTTAGCAGTATTTAGCCTTTTTCACTGAACCTCAGTCATCCTTACCAGTTTTTCACCTCTAAATTCTTGGAAAAACATCTGTTCCACACAAAGCCTTATCATTTAAAAAAATAATATTGTCCAGCTACTTTATAAAAAATTGATCCATGTTTTTGACCAATAGATTGATATCACCAATGTAAACTTACATTTACTTCCTTTTTTCTATTTTCATTCATTGAACCTAATGGACAATTAAGTTTCAGTGAACACACACTTTCTGGAAATAAAGTAGTCACAGTTGGTTACACTTGTTTGTGTACCTGTAGTATTTTGTTAATGATGCATGTATTGGATTAATTCTTAATGTTGCACATCTTGTAATTATTACCAAAAAGCTTTAGACCTACTAAGTCTATTTCTACTCAAGCAAATTCATAAATTTCTTCAAAGCAAGTCTTTATTGGCAACTCCTTCAATGAAACAAATATCCCAATTAGCTATTCCTGAATCTTCTTTTCTGAATTTTTATACCTTAAGCTTACTAGATCTTTTAAAAATATTAGTGTTTGTTTTGAGCACAAGAAAAAAAAAGTCTACAAACAAATTTGTTTTATTTTACTAACTCAATCTTCTGCAGTTAGCCTTCTATTTAGACTTCCAAAATGAAGTTTTACAGTTCTATTTGTTGTTATTATTAAAATTAGACATGGCTTTAAAAATAGGATAGTCTTTATAGGTCGGAAAGCAGTTTCCTTTCATCCAAATGTCAGCTTTTAGTGGGTGCATGTAAGGCAAGACAAACGGTCAGACACCGTGGGATTACAAATGACAGGCTTCAGAGGGAAGAAGTCAACCAAGAGTCGACGGGTCACCGAGTGAAACGGCAAACAGGATGACACAGATGCCCTCACAACAAGAAAACAAGGGGAGAAAGAAAAAAAAATAGAATGTGTGTGTGTGTGTGTGAGGGGGGGTGTTGTGGGTAGGTGGTGGTGTAAAACAGATCAGTGAAGTACACACACACACACAGAAAACACGATGCTTCCTTACATCATGGTGTGATGGACGCCATCCACTGAGTTGGTGAAACAGCAAGATGCTGAGAAGGGTATTTGAAACGACGATGCCCCCACGCTCTGAGCTGCTGAGAGGAGAGGCATGTCAGGAATGTGGAGAGAGATGCTCTCACCCACAGGAGGGGAGAGGCGAACCTGGCCTAATTTAGCCTACCTGATGAAAAATAGACAAGAAAGTGCTTACTCGGCTTGCCCTTCCCACTGCTCAACCGCTCCTTCTTTTAATTTCCTTCTCTTGCTCAGACCAGCCCTTCCCCTTCTTTATTCACAACCTTCATGCCCTTTCTGTTTTTTTAACATGCTTTGATCCCTGTTATCTCCCCAAACCCCACTTTACTCACAGGAATTAGCTAGTTTATTTAGCATCTTTAGTTAACTTGTTAACAAGCATAAAGGGGCTTTCTTTGTTATTGTCATTGCATTATAATAACAACCCTTTAATTGTTACTTTAAAATGAAATAAAATAAAATTAAGGGAAATAAATGTGATAGAAGTTTAAAGACCAACATGCCATGTTAGTTTAGCTTGTACAGGTCCTTCTCAAAAAATTAGCATAACGTGATAACGTGTGGATTACATCCCCATTTATGGAGATAGATAAAGGACGCGCAAAGTTGTGCCAAAAATACCTTTAACAGGAAAGGATTCAGCCTTACTGGAGGATATAATAAATAATGTAACACGCAGAGTGTGTATTTCAGAGTGAGTATTTATACACACAGAGGATTTTATGATCCATGATGACGACTGCATCAGCCGTTTGCAGCTTGGCAGTGCGACACTCTGGGAGTGCAGCAAGGAGCCGTGCTCTGCGTGTGCAGCAGCAGCAGCAGCGCTCACACTGGTTCCAGAGGGGCTTTCCAGAGGCAGCTGACAGACCGATCAGGACTGTGCCGGTCCAGTCCACCCTGAGCCGAGTCATGCCCGATGGAACAGCCTCATCCATATAATTCTAAAATTTAAATCGCCAACATCATAAGACGTCATGACAACTCTCCACTGAGGTGCAGAGACTTGTTTCATGTCAACTATTTAAAAAACACAGATGTTCTACCAAACATCTGAGTTCCTCTGTGTTTACAGTAATTATGTTATTAAACTTATGCGTAAAGTTAATATTTCTAGAGTGGAGGGCTGTGCCGGGTGCACCACAGCAGCTTGACGAACACACACACACAGAGAGACACAAAATCACTTGTTCTTTGTGATTAACAAACATATTTTACTCCTATGTTTACTCAGGATTTTTTTTTCTCTCACATTAAATTTTAATAAATTGTTTTTCAGAATCTAGAAATCATTTCTGATTGCACAGGGATCACACAAACATGTCCATCACACATGCAGGAAGTAATTTGCATCTGTTTAACATGTAAATGAAGGCGTGTCTGGGGAGGTGTCTCATGTGCGATCAGTTCCATGTTGATTTTGATGTACAAAAGAAATGTGTGTGGATTCGGCCGTACGCAGAGTTTGATACATCTGAAGTTTTTTGTGCGTACGTCACTTTCTGGATTTGACCGTATGCAACATTTCAGTAAGAAATTCATGCAAGTCTTTGTACATGAGGCCCATGGTAACCCTGAAATTGTCTCTATGTGTGAGTTAGAGTGTGAATGGTTCTTTGTCTCTGTGTCCCCATGATAAACTGGGATCTGTCCAACATGTCCCCCTCCTCTCACACATTGACTGCTAAAGATAAGCACCAGCTCCATGCGATCTGAAAAGGAGAATCGGAAAGAGAAAATGGATTTTGAATCCATCCCAGCTCTATTTGTTGGATTCCTTATTAGCATTTTCATTGAGGATAGGCCCACCTTCTCACCTCGAAACATCTTTTATGTTTGATCAAAACCTACTGGGAACTAAACAAGATGAAATGTTGCACAAAAAGTATAAGGTTATAAAAATAAATGCAAATGTTGTTAGCAGAGCTGTTTTATTTTCAATTCCTTATAGTGTCTCATAATTTGTATCTGTTTGACTTGGTATAGTGGCTCAAAGGAGAAGACCTAGCAAAAAACCTCAAACTGGTTCTCATCAACAAACCAGTTTCATCTACATAAAGATGTTTTGAAAGTCACAACTTTAAATGCTAATTATATGGGGCAGTGTGTTTTTAAGTATTCCAACATAAACTGTTAATAAAACTAAGTAATTAAAATGTAACACAGCCTCTTGGATTTTTAAAATCATTTTCTGTTAACCCTAATGCTTAGATTTGATATTTAGCTACAAAGTACTCAACAACATGTGTTTTGGAGTGTAAAAGAATGTGACAAGGTATCTGTGTTAATTTTATTGTGTAGTATTTAAGCCTTACATGGATTTACCCCTTATGTTAGAAATAAAAAGGAAAATAACAGAAAATAATGTTTTGACCTCTCATAAGATGGGAGATAAGATTCATCTTCATCTGGCATATGTTTGCAAAAGACTGATATATCGCCAAAATATAACATCTGACATAAATTCATTACTTATATATACATACATATAATATTACTTCAGTCTAACAGGTTTAATATTAATCTTCTAAATCAAAAAAATGTTTACTGGCTCCAAAACAAATGTGATGCTTAGTTAATAGCAACATAAAGTTAAAAAATACCTGTTTTTCTTTGCTAATTCATCAAAGAACAGGTGAGTCAACAGCTGACTACAGATGTTAGGTGTTGAGATATTAAACCCCTCAACAGTCGCCCCTGAAATTTCTTAAAAACCTTTTGAAATTTTTTTTATTTATTTATTATTTTTGTCAATTAGTTCTTTTGTCAAGTTAAGTGTAAGAAAAGAACCCAAGAAAGTCGTCTAACACCCTGTTTTTCGAAAAGAAAAAAAGAAAAGCCCCCAGTACTGTCTGGAAACATTTAAAGGAAGAAACTGCACCGTTTTTGGCCACCGGTGGAACAAAGACTGTTAAGGGTGTAATTGTTCATAATATTTCCACAAAAAAACAGCTTCAAAAAATCTGAACTGTGCTTTTAAAATGGTACCCTCATTTGAATTCAGAATGGACTAAACTCGCCAGTCTATTCAGCGTTGGATTCAAGTGGGGTTTATTGAAAAGCCTAAATCTTTCAGTTGTGTGCGACATTTGAGAAAAGGTCAGAGTTTCCACCTGACTGTAGACAATTATGTAACAAATTGGACAGAAATGGCATTTTGATTTTATGGCACCACTTGTGTTTTGCTAGACATCCTGCCCTAACTGCCTCTTAATAAGTACTCATTACATAAAAAACATTTTAAATAGCGACATTAACAGTCTTCAAGTCTTAAATTTTAGGAATCTACTTATGGAGATTTACAACATGCTTTTTGTTTTACAATTATGGATTAGACTTTGTTTTGCAATTCGCTGTTATGAAAGCTGATTGTTAAACAAACTTGGTTGCAGAAGACATAAAACACACTGTACTCTGTGTATGCTTGATGATGGATTCAGCCTAATAAGCACTTGCATGTCAAAACGTACAAAAAGCAAAATACAAATGGGTCAAAATTTAAATTCATTCTGTTGCCTGAAATAGCCATGATACACTGCTTTATTTGTGTTATTTCCACCATTAGGTGGATGGCAGGCAAACAAATAACAGCTGTATAGTCACATCTTGGCTGAAGCCTCTTGAGGCAATACTTCTTTTTTTCTTACCTGCTACAGCAGACCACTGTTGTGATGGTGTTGATTGCCTGTGTGGATTTGTGTGTGTGTGTGTGTGTGTGAATGCACACAGTGGGCAGCTTGCAATGATCTCACTGTGTGCCATTACTTTTGTGGCTGTGATGTATCAAACAGGAATTTATTCCATTTTTTTCCCCACATACTTCCTTGGATACCCCCCTCAAACACACACACACACATTGAGGATCTCATGCAGACCAAGGTTGCCGATCGTCCATCTCAACCTGACACCCCCAAGCAGAAATGTTTTCCTTTGGTGCCGATGGCATGGGGTATAATTCACTGACTGATGGAGTTCTCTCTTGAGCTGTAGTTCTCCACTTCTCACTCTATCATCTTCGTTCACCTCTTTTTTTCTCTTCATCTCTGTCAAGCTTGATCTCCCTCTCTCTCTTTGCCACTTCTGCTGTCTCACCATCTTTGTTTCATCTGTCCTTTTTGAAGGATGGCACCTAAAGGAGGCCCTCGATCCCAAACCAGGTATGTGGAGTGAAAATGTAAATATTCAGCTGTAAATATGATGGCTAAATATCAGGTCTTTGTGAGGAAAGCCTCCCCCTACATGCACCACTTTGCACTGACATTCAGCAGAGACAGATACCACAGTACAGTCAATATCAGACCATGAACAAATCAAAATATACTACTACTATATAGTTTTGTTTTTGTTATTTGTTTTCCTGTTGCTGATTTAGTGAGTTTGGATACACAACTACTCTACAACTAACCAACTTTTGTTGTCACTATGATTCAAGATGACTGCCACAGTAAAACACAAACATGGTTACAACTGGTTCTGTTCTAAACTTAACGCTGTGCATAAAATACCATAATCTCTAAATACCTTTTGAGAAGCTCTTTGACTCTCCTTTTTGTCATGTCTTGGGGTGATTTGAGACTTCTCCATTTATGTCACATTTACAGGACAATACAATGGCAGAAATATAGAGTAATTATTGTAAACATGATTGTAAAGTGTGATAAATGCGTAGGCTTCAGAAGACTCCACATTTGTTGGTTCACATTCACAAATCAAATGTTGACATTCTGCCTTTTATAGTGGATTTCAATATATCACTTTAATTCCACAAGTCAGTTTTTCTCTGCCTAAGGAAACCACAGGTTCTATTTGAGAATTTCTTCTCCTCTCCTCCTCAAATGTTGTAACAATATCCATTTAGCCTGAGCACAGCAACACAAATGGAGCAAATAATGTCAAAATGTAATTTATTTGTGGCAAAAAAAATTGGGGGGAGGGGGTAAATTGCAAGAACAAAGCTTAGGAAATCAGCTTGCATGAGTTTCCCTCAAATGTGGCAGCTTAAAAAAGGCCAGATGCACTTTTGTTCACGCTATTGAAGTGTAGGTTTATTTTTCCTATAGCTGCTAAAGGCCCTGTCACACAATAATGTTATGCCAATTTATGATAATTTTATTAAGACTGTTTTACTCATATCAGTTCTGTATTTGATGTAATTGTTAGCATTACAGTATGTGTAGGTCCAAAAGAGGCTTCCAGTATATTTTTTAAATTTCATCTCCATCTTTATTTTTGGACCAAGTTTTCATGAGTGGTCATAAGTTGTCCAAAACTTTATAGTGTCACTTTTATTTACTGTTATTTGTATTTAATTTGTGTATTTAGTAGATGCAAATAAATGCTTCTTCCATGAATGACTTCTCAATCTGTGCAGATATAGTTTGAAGTAACAACTGCACATCCTTTTGCTAAACTATTAAAGACATAGTTATTTATTTCAATGTAACACATTCGTAGATGCTATTTTATTTATTCTATCATGCTTGAGACATTAAAATAGGCACAATTCTGCTTCCTTTTGTAGAAATGATAATAGTGTTACAAATGTTCTGCATACTTGAGTTATTAATGTGCATTTATGGGCAAAAAATAATAATATCAGGACATAATGTAGACTATCTGCTTCTTACTAGGTCCTAAAATTAATAAATTCAAACCCCAGATGAAAAAAATGAAATAAAATGTTTAACACTACTAAGGATACCAATTGTCCAACATAAATATAATATTCAGAATTTAACTACTAGATTAAGCTAAGTTGAACAAGAGTTCACTTAGTTTCCCAAATTAGAAATTGGGGTTAATTGGGAAGTACTTAAGAACCATGTCTGCATTTTTTTTTGTTTTGTTTATTCATTTAATCTTTCTCCCTCACTGTTTCACCATCAAAGCTACCCAGCATAATCCTTTTTAACAGCTAGAAACCTTCTCATGGGAGGGCTTTAAAGTTAGTTCTATATTTATCCTTTATTATCAAGAGTGAAACTATTCTATATCATTCTTATCACTGTAAGAAGGAGAAAGTCACGACGATGGTAAAACATCAAGTGAAGTATTTTGTTTTCATAAAACAAGGAATAAACTTAATATTGTAGAAGTTACAAAGTCAATTTAAGCTCCATTGTTCATTTTGTCTCATGTTTTGTCTCAATTTGTGTCCTTTACTATCCCTTGTTGTTTTTAATAGATGTATTTAATAGATTATTTAGGCAAATAAATACAGCTAAATTCTAAAGTACACAGGTTTTTTGCTCTACCATTTCATGCATTGAAAAAGCAACACTTAAAATGAAATTGCTGTGTTGTGTTAGCCTTGTACAAACATTTCTAGGCATTTGAAGAAGTTTAGAGCGGCCGCTGTACAACCATCTCCCCCACTTGGAGGTGGCGCACACAAGTTATATGAAAAACCACCAACATCGTGTTGACCTGAGTGGAGTCAAATTGTGGTGAAACTGAAAATGTAAAAGTGTCTGAAACCTGTAAGCAGGTCAAAAAATACATAGACTCTGAGTAACAAATTGTTTAATAAAAAATGGACAAAAAGAGAGAAACAAAGCAATAAAGATAGTTACCATTCAAATAAAGTCCAAGGTTTGTATTATTCCCTAACAAGACTAAATCATGAGGTGACTGGCTCACTACCCAGAATCAGGCATTGTGGGAAGTGTAAAATTTATTTTGATCATCTTGATTCCTTTATATTTTTCTTCATTTTTATATATATATATATATATATTTATAATCTAGTACCCATCCTTTGGTAACAGCTGTGTTAGGGTTAAACTGAATCTATCAAAGTGTGTGAACAGAAACAAAAGAAGCTGCTGATTATCAAATGTCCATCAGCTGAAGGAGTTTGGGTTGCCATGGTGATGTTAAGTGTCTTTCACAGACTGAATTCACTCAAACTTCATCTAGAATTGCTGCTATTTTTAGACAAATTCATGGATGGAGTTGTAGCTGCTTTAATTAAACATGTAAAATATGTTTGGTTCTATCTTTCTTTTCTCTTAACATCCCAGTATCATATCCAGGCATCTGTGGTTTAAAAAACAAAACAAAAAAAAACTCCAAGTCAAGTTTCAAGTCTCTTGACGTCAAGTACAAGTCTTGTTGCATGTATCACTTAACTGGCAGTTTGATCAAAGGTATTCCAACTTTACTAGATTATGTTCTATAATACTATATTTAAGTAATACTGTTTTACTGTCAGGTATTAAAGGGGTGGATCGACCCAGGGCACAGGCAGAGTTTAAATTCAAAACAAAAGATTTACTAAGGAGGGAGGGAGGCTGAAGCGCAGAGAGGCAGCGAAACAAAAAAGAAAAATCCTCCCTCGGAAACCCCGAAAAAGTTGTGCCTGTGGGCTGGAGGCTTGGTCCATTCATTCTGTCAGGTTTAAAGGTAGTGATCGACCCAGGGCACAGGCAGAGTTCAAGTTCAAAACAAAAGATTTGTTAAACAGAAAATGCTGACGAGGCAGCTCAAAAACTCACTTGGCGTGGCAGGAAGGAACATGAAAAACCATCAGGCTGGTACACTCAGCACAATGAATGGACACAGACACAGCCAAACTAATGAGGACAAACAAGAAGCACCTGGAAGAGACACAAGAGGAAACAGGTGACTGTGGGCGGGGCAGCTGGGCATAAAGCACACAGGGAAACACTGAAACATTTAGAAAATCAAAACATAAATCCACAGACCATGACAGGTACGCGTCATTAACACTGGACAGCGCTGGCCCCTCCCATTCTCAGGTGAGTGGGAGAGGAGCATGGATCTGTGTTGAGGGAGTGAGAATCGTGAGCAGGGCAGTGAAAAGACTTGCATTGTTCGTGAGTCTCAAACCACAAGTCCAAGTCAAGTCTCAAGTCTTTAGGGTCCAAGTCAAGTCTAAGTCTCTAATAGTAGGGACCTAAGTGTGACACAAGTCTAAGTCTGAGTCACGAGTCCCCATCTCTGAGAGTGTATTCACACCAGGAAAGTCCTTTGGTCCACTTGTTTGGTCTGGACCAAATGTGGACTTTATTTTTTTCGTTTGGTGTGGTTTGCATTCAGATTGTACTTTTTTGCAAACGAACTATAAGTTGTAAACAAAGCCACGAGGATGGGTATCATTGCTCCTATTGGACAGAAAGAACACGGACGGGACTGAGCACAGAGACCCAGAAAAAAACATGGAAGTCCTGCGTGCTGCGGTTCTGATGTGCACATTTATACTGATAGTACAACTGTAATACCATTGAAATTGTCAAAAGCAGCTAATTTAATGGTGGTTTCACGATGATATTCTAACTTTGGAGCGGCGTCAGTAAATGTGTGCCGCAACCCAAACGAGACGTGTCCTGACCCATTACATACTGGCAGCAGAGCGGCTGCTGGAAACGAACTCTGGTCCGTTTAAAGCGGACCAAATGTGTTAGGTGTGAATACACCCTGAGAGACCACAAGAAAACCATTATGTTCTTTCACCAGTGCTACGATGAGCTCTGAGCCATAAACTCAAAAAATCTTTCTGTACAGAAATTTAAACACATTTTGCAGCTCTTTTGGTAAGATATCTTGTTCATCACATGACAGGCAAAGCAGATTCATGAGACAAATTCAGATTTAGACTTGAACATTTTATTGCAGAATGTAAAGTCTTACAGCTGGACCAAAAACAGACTTTAATCTTAGTTTTTGGCCAAGAATCAGGAAATAACATAATTTTTTATACACAACCTTCTGACCGAACCACTCCCTTTAAGGTGAAAGACATCATTGATTTGGAAGACCCTTCCTGCCGAGCAGTTCGGTGTTAAGCACAAGTTCTGCAATCAAAATTGTCTGTTCTTTAGTGTGAGGCATGTTTTATCTAAACTGCCTGTCAAATGTACTCTGTTCAAAGATGACCCAAATCATGCATCACTCAAAACAGAATGCACACCACGATTTCATCAAAGCATAATCACAGTGCATAAAGATGACATCATTTTCAATTTCATTATCAAAAATGCTTCAGACGTCTCAATAAAAACACTTATATGTAAAATACATTTGAAAGTCTGTGCAAACACAATACATTTTTTTTTTATTTTATAAAGACTTTTAGGAGTTATTTTGTTTATTCGATAGATGGGTGTTCTCAATTCGATGCCTTTGAAACCCTTATTTACGCAAGACATTTACAAACAAGCCATACAGGCAGCATCTTCTTGACTAAAACCCATTAAAATGTGTGTGGGCTGTGTGTCTTCACGGCAGCCAACAAGTCTCTTGAGTGTTTATTAACGTCTATTCATTACGGTGCGCACTGTTTACCAAGAACAATAAAAAGAAGCCCTCATTTGAAACGAGTACATAAACAGGTAAATAATGGCCAAGAAGAGAAAGAGAAACCGTAGAATTGTTTTTTACATAGAAAGTTTTATTAATGAAGTTCAAAATCACCAACATTTTCTATGTCTTATTAGGTTTATTGATAGATGCAACTTCTGCCAGTGTGTTGTCAGAATGTGTTTTAGACTGTTCTTTTGTATTGAGTTAGTAAAATGTACATTTAAATTACATTCTGAAGTATTTTGTAAAGGACAGACCACAGACAAACACAGGGTTTCCTCTTCAATAACAACACTGACCAAACGTCCTCCAGCTCCTAACTGAGCAAACTGTCTTCTGGTGACCAGCCAGGCAAACCCTGGAGCTCAGCCTGATGTACTAATCTGATTATGTTTTCTGCATCCAAACTGGCTTCTCAAAGGTGTTTTATTGTGCAGAGCTTTTTTTTCCCTTTTTTTTATATGAGTTGAAATGTTTAAATACTGAAAGAAAAATTGTCTCTTGTGTCTCTAGTTTGCCAAGGAGTTTGTCAGATGGATGCAGGAGACTTGTTAGATGGATTTTCACACATTGATCTATTTTTAGCCTGCAAGCAGATGACCCTTTTGATTGTGAAACATTTAACATTTTCCCTTTTGAAACGATTTATATGAGTAATATACAGTTAGCACTGACTCCCCCTGGGTTGAAATACTATGATAATTTTGGACCTTTAACAATTCATTTTGTTTTTTGTTTCTTTTTTTAAATAAATATAATATTCATTGATTGTTAAAAACAAGAACCTGGTACACATGTATGAATTTATTGTGGATTTCCTCTAGGCTAAGAAGTAAATTAACACAAAGGTTGAGATATACAAATCCATCCATCCATCCATTATCTATATACAAATATTCATCTAAACTGGCAGTGGACATGTGGGAAATTCTATCCTAGGAAAGTGTTAAGTAGCACTGAATCTGAAAGTGTGTCCTCTGATTTGCCGGAGTAGTGACTCACATGGAGTGGGAATCCTTTAGACACCAGCTGTCAACATTTAACAGTGGTTTATCATGTCCATTTAGAGGTTCCCATATTTGAACTTAGTTATAATCATGGTCTGTTTTAACAAAATAGACTTCACATGGATCATTGACATTTTTGAGATGGAAGTAGTTCATAGACGGCACTATTTTTTTGGTCTGGACCGGGGGGGTCTAATCTTGGTTCTCAAGGGTCACTATTCTTCATGTTTCAGAGGTCTCTCTGCTCTAACACACTTGATGCAGGACATAAAGCGGTCATTCAATCAGAAAATCAGGTGTTATTGAGCAAGGGAAAAGAGTAAAACAAGCAGGAGAGTGGAGCAGGACTGGACACCTCTACTCTAGGCCATGTTTGGGCTACCTGCTAGCTTGTCAGTCAGAATTAAAATCCACTTTTTCAGATCCATGTTGTTCGAAGAGCTTTCCACAGCAAAGAACAGAGAAACTGTTCATAATTGTTCCACAGAAATGAACTATCGTGGGAAACATGGGTAACTGTACATGTAGTATTTCCACTACCGTTATCCAATAAAGCAGTCCACCCTTCCTACAGGACCGAGCCCCCTGCCTATCAAAATCCCCACCCATGTCGACAGAAGCTTTATTTTCAGACAGGGAGCAAAGATCTTCAACCTACCATTACCAATGAAGCGCTCCGCTACAACTAAAAACGAATATGAACGGATAGTCTTTGCTTACAGTTTCCACCTAACATCAAAAATCTTTACTTTTGTGGTAATCATAAACAGACTTGTAGCTAAAAGAACTGTAAAGAAGTAAAGCTATTATTCACACATTGATTGCATAATCAAGGCTTACATGTAGGGGTGGGAATCTTTAATCACCTCATGATTAGATTACAATTCAGATGATGTGTTGTAGCTGTACGTGTTGTTTAATGATTTTTTTGAGAGTTTCATTTGATAGATCAAAATAGATATTTTGCTACCAGACAGGTAAGCATACAGTCACTTTTCAAATCATTAAGTGCATTTGAATGTGACTTTTTTTAAATAACTAAATTCCTTTTTGCAAGTTATTTACATTTAGACAATTCTTCTATCTAATTGCAGTGTTTACTTTTTTAATTTTTGTGATTTTTATTCATTTAAGAATGCCACCCCTGACATTTAATCTTGAAATATCAGTGTAATAACATTTGTGCTTGGCAATTTGCGTGAACCATCGCATCATCCAGGAAAACATTAAGTTACAAATGAAATTACGATCCAAATAATTATTTTTTTACTCAGTCGTCACACGAGCTTTGGGCAGAAGCATTACCAAGCTTTACCCAGGCAGCAGAGAGAGAGAAAGGCTTTGCCAACGTGTATCGTCTGCCCTGGCTGTATGAGTGGAAACAGCATCCGGAGGTGATGAATGTAAGGGGGGAGAAGTGAATAAGGGAGGTTTGGGATAATGGCTCAGAGTCAAGCAATATTTGACTGTTGCAGGGGTAATCTTCTGCTCCTACCCCCCTCCCTCCCGCCTGAAGGTGATAATGGCTTTGCACTGCAGTTGAGCTGCACATGCAGCTGGGAGGAGAGACTGGCATTGTGTCAGCATGAGCCTTTGCCAAAAAAAAAGATGTCTGTGTGTGGCATTAAGTAATGCTGTCTGTCACAAAATAAAGGGATGCTTTGCTCGTCTCTACATGTTTATTTTAATTTGTGGATCTTTTATCTGCGGCTTTGAGTTGAATAATTCAAGCTTCTGAACACGCTGCATCTTTGTTCCCTTAAATCTAAGGAGATTACTTACTGTATACTGTTAAGGTCAAATTTCACTTATAGGCTAATCCTCTAACCCAAATATAAATGTCGCTGTCACAATATTGACACTGAAATTTAGTATTTATGGTTACAAAATGTCTGACTTGCAGGGCTGCCACCAAAAACTATTTCTAGTAACTATTTTATTCATGTTGTACTGATCGTACTGATGTTGTACAAAGAAAAAAATAAATTTGTTGCTCAGTTTAAGAAATGTGCATCGATTATAGATATGCAATAAGATTGGTCACAGCATGTGTTGGGCTTTGTTGTATTTAAACACAAAAACAGATGGAAATGCAACACTATGAATGAAAATAAGGGTTTAGGAAGTATCTATAAATTTCAAAATTAGACTGCAGTATTCAAAAATAAAATTGTTAGAATTTTGTGTTTTCAATTTGCATTAGATATTTAAGAACCAGATATTTGTCTTTTTTGGATTTCCAGCATTTTAATTAGAAACATCCAGGTTTGTTTGTACAGTTTAGAAATTTACCACTTAGAACTAAAATTTGTAACTGTATTACCTATTCTTATAGGAGTCATATTACACAAAATTGACTTAACGAACTTTATATTGTATTATAATATCATCCCCTCATCAAAAACATATCCAGAATGTTGCTTTGACTCATTCATACATGTCTGGGGAAGCCTTGAATCTCCTGTGGTAGCCATGTTGAGCTGCCTTAATGCTTGCTGGAACAAAGCACCTCCTATTAACACAAAGCTCCTCCCTGAAAAGCAGTGAGCAGCTGAGCTCTCACCATCTCTAACCTGTCCAAGTTTTTAATGTTTATAATGTTTTAAATGCACACACAGATAACTAACTGAAGGAACAGAATTTGAATAATTTTGGAGGGTAAATAAACCGAGAAGATTATTGCAAATCAGTGCACTAAATAAAATTCAGGGAATAGATTTTTATTACCTCAAAATATGTTTATGTTGTGATGATGACTGTTTTTGTGGAGATGTGTTACTATGAAATCTTTTCCCCCACGTTAATATAAAAGATTTCCAGCCATCAGTATGTATTTTTCTGCTGCAATGGACAACAAGAGGTAAAGGATTTTTATTGTTTGCTTTATAAAAGGTTAAGAAAATGGGGTGAAGTTCGTGAAGATTTACATCTTACTAGGGAACAAAACTTTCTATAACACCGGTATAGGTCAGCGTTAATCAGTTGAATGTGCCGAGATAAGCCATTGGAATTTACAGGATTATTTTTAGGTATTTGTTTATTTATTTTCTTTCTAAGACATCATCCCTTCAGACTCTTTTAGCTTTGTAAAATGTTTAGAACTTGGCCTGTTACTGTCACAACCACAGACTCCGGTTTATCCACCTTGTCCGTCCGTCCGTTTTCTTCCGCTTATCCGGGGTCGGGTCGCGGGGGCAGCAGCCTAAGCAGAGAGACCCAGAC
>JARVJO010000186.1:2403293-2419274 GCA_031762555.1 Cynodonichthys magdalenae | reverse complement strand
TATTGTTTTTTCTTTTTAATTTCCATGATGACAGGGGAGGCTCTGCCTCCCCTGCCTCTAGTGACCGCACGTCACTGCAAAATTAACTGAATTTATCCCTGGAACATGTTTTATCTTCTTTGGTGGCATGGAATGGTTGACTAGAAGGTTTATCCAAACGTTTCCTTTCACTGTACCTTTAAACGTAGGAAAAAAGAAAATACGCAAAAAGAAGATCCGATGCAACATCACCTAAAATCAAAGATGTGTATTGAGTTTGCTAAACTTGAGTCTTTCTAGTGGTCATTTGTATTGCCTTTCAGCAGCACCATTTTGTGTTCTGGTCAAACTAGAACTTTATGTTTTTGTTTGGGTCACCTTTCTCATATTCTATGGCAGGCATGTCCAACTCTGATCCTCAAGGGCCGGTCTCCTGCAAGTTTTAGATTTGTTCCTGCCTCAAAACAGCTGATTCAATTAAATGATTTACCTTCTCAGTTTAACATCAAAGTCTGCAGAGGCCCATTAATTCACTCCTTAGGTTCAGCTGTGTTGAACCAGGGCAGCACCTAAAACATGCAGGACACTGGCCCTTGAGGACCAACTTTGGACACCACTGTTCTACGGACTGCATTGGTTAAGATCAGTTGTTTAAATATTTTAAACTTTATGGATTGAATGCAACAAGATTCAAACACTCCATGGCATTTAATCTGGAACCATATACAGATTTACATTTATGTATTTTGGGTTATTTACTCAAGTTTTTTTTTTTTTCAGTCAACCGTTTTACTTCTGAAGCCTTCCTTTCCTTTACAGAGGGCTTTTCTTGAGCAGTAGTTAGGCTTGTCTTTGTAAAACTTTAAAAATAATAAAATTAACCGACTTTGTAAGTGTCCCACAAGCCTCCAAAATTACCTTAAAGGCTGCTGTTGGTTGCTTTTAATCAGTCTATATCGTTTTCAGACAATTAGACTTGCCCATATAATTGCCTTTTATAGTCTTGTTCTCTCAATGTGAGAAAATTGCCACCCTCAAGCTTGTACACTTCCATTAAATTAAACTAAACAATGTCCGGAAATGAATCAATCTACATAGAATATGAATCGCTACTGTGTCACCGTTGATGCTTGACTATTGATCTCACTGTAATTACATTCCCCTCTAACTCCCCTCAGCAGAGAAAATGCACAATTAGAGAGGACAGGTGACAGTGCAAAGTCTTGTAGCTCAATAAAAGACTCCTTCTGGGTAATTAAAAATCATAGCAAGTCCTAAACGAAGAGAATCAAGGTGTCGTCTGTTTCCACTTCTTTATTTGGTAGCCCCCTGAGAGGATGCAGTGAAATGTTACTCGGAGTTAATTGCTCAATATTAGTCTGATAAAACTGTTGTTTTCTCCACCTGCTGTGAGATTAGAAGTGTCCTCACAAGTTGTTTTTCCTCAAGGTTGGACTTTAGCTGCCAGCTTACGAGGAACCTGGGAGTTTGAGATAAAACAGGTAAGAGGAAAGGAGGAGACCATTTTTCTGTAATAAAGATCCAGTTGTGTGTTATAATACACTTGTTTATTCCAAACCGTTGCTCTGACAAAAGTGTAATGGGGTAGTTCAGAATATGGGAAAGAAGTATAAACAGCTAATCGTAGCTTTTTAAGTTGTTTTAAAGAAAGTTTGTATTTTTGCTGGACTGATGTGCTAACAGCTAACAATTTCATCCATAAATGTTAATGTGGTTCTAATAGGTACCTGATTTTATTAAAACAAAAAACTAATCACAAATTTTACTACACTGTAAACATGTTACACAGTCTGAGGCATTGTCTACACTGATTTTTTCCCTAAAATAGACATTTTTTCCATGTTATGTGTTTATATCCTAAACACACACCACCACTTTTAGAAATTTTTTCATACACACAAAAAACTAAAAATGACACAAACCGCTGTATCGAAGATTTAAATGGTCTTCTAAATTTATACAATGTTATCAGCATCTGCACATCTATTAGAGCAGTGCTATTCAATTAAACCATTGGCAGGCTGGATGGCAGTCACCTGCAGCTTACCAGTTGATTATCCCTGCATTAAAGTTTCTCTTATTGTCCCATGATTCAAATTTAGATTTAAAGCTGATGGGGATTTTGCCATTGCTGCTCCAAATTTTTGGTATAGCTTATCTGATATTACAGAGATATTACTGAGACTGATTGCTAAATAATCTTGTTGTGGGAAAATTCATTATTTTCTATTTTATCAGTTGTAGAAGCTCACCCTGAACTAAGTCTCTGCAGAGGGAGATGTAACACACCCGAGGTTCTGCATTCAATTTCTAGTTTATTGTTAGAAACATGGTTCTTAATTGTTAGAAACACAGTTCTTATAAAGTTGAATATCTGTGTAAGAAAAACGTAATCAAAAATTGGTAGCCAGAATAATTCTGCAGAAAACCAAATTATTCTCAATCAAAAAGCTTTATTTGTCTGATCTAAAAACTGCATTTCGTTGCTCAGAGCCACTGTTTCCCAGCACCTGTGTGTAACCCAGAGTCTTATCAGCAAAACAAAAAACAGTGGTTTCTCTCCCTGCTCTATGCTGCTGCTTTCACTTAATGGACTTCCCTTAACCCTAAAACCTTATGTGTTCATAACATAATGGGGGCGGTACCTTTTACATTAGCACTGTTACATTTGTATGTCAACAAGTCCTCGTTTATCCTGCTGAGAAGGGACACATTACTTAGGAACAAACTGATTCTCTTCCTGTTTAAAGTAAATGTCTATAATTGATAAGAAAGTGCAAATTGTATGACCTTGTCACAATATAACGTTTTAGACAACTTATGCCAACTTATGAAAATTTTAAAGACATAAATAGATGGAATTACAAAAATCAACTGGAAGCTGTTTTTAGACATGTGCATACTTTAATGCAAACAAACTGATAAAATATTTAACATTTATTAGTTATTTATACACAAAAAAATCCATAAGTTGGCATATGTTATCTAAAACGTTATAGTGACAGTGCCTTAAAATTTCCTTCAGTTGTACAATAAGAAAAATAGTTTAGGTCATTGTCTAGTTTCATGTGACGTCTGGGTCAACCTGTCACCCAGTTATAAGCAAACACAAATTCAGTTTTAGTTATTCAGCTTAAAATCTGTTGTGGGAGTACATACATGTGTTTCCTACATATTCTCAGGGCCCTAATAGATTTTTATTTAAAACTTTGTTACACGAGACAGCAAAGTTATTATTTTGTTTTTAGTAATGTTGGCTTCATTTAAAAATTATTTTCTAATTTGCAACAAAATTAATTCTAAATTGATATAATATATAATATATAATATATTGTCTGATAATTTTCTTGCTCATTTTGCTTAATTGGTATCTAAAGCAAATCATATGTACACCATTTCATATACCTTGACGCGGTCACCAGTTTTGCTTTACACGGATAGTTTAGGTCTGTAAAAATTTTGAGTAAAACTGTATGAGGAACTAGCTGTAACACTTCCAGTCCAGCCTGAGGCAGTTTAAAGTTGTGTTTATAAATAGCAACATAAATATAAATCATGTGAAGTTGCTTCAAGATGGATGCAATGTCCTTTAGTTTGGGCCTTGATTAGACTAACCATTAGCTCGTCATTTCAGTCAAACTGAGGTTATTCAAAGAGCTATTTATAGCAATCATTCAGATCATATCTATAGAACCCCACTTCAAAAGTTTTGAACTATCACATTTAAAGATTAAAAACATTCTTACCATGAGCATTATCACTAAAATTAAGTGCTTAACACTAAAAGAACAGCCTGACTTTGTGTGGCTGGTAAATTGTTTGGAATGATTGAGCTGTTTCAGGGTGAAATATTACAGTTCATCCAACCACCGTGACCAAACTAAAAGAAAACGGGCTATTTACTGTATGTTAATCGAATTTTGTTTTGGCATCGTCCCTCCAAACGGCACACGCACATTTGCATGATGATCTTTTCAATATTGACTTTTAATAATTACTGTGTTACATCCAAGGCTGTGAATGCGTGACAGCTCGACAAAGGCTGCGAGGAGAAAATGTCAGCGCATTCTCTGTAAACACAGCCAGAAGCTTTTGAATTAGTGCAGCGCAGAGCAGAGGGAGAAATCCATGTCCAAATCTCCCTTCTTTTTTGTTCAGTCGCTGTACAGAGCGCATCTTCCTCCAACAGTTGGTCCCTTATCTCCCACCCTCGCTCCTTCTTTTCTCTTCTATGATTCTGACAGTGGAAGTGAAAGAAATAACCCCTCCTCCAATGTCATGAAAGCCAGAGCAGTAATTTGTGAGGAAGTCTTTTTTTTTTTTTTGTCTGGGGGGCTTGTACTGCATTCCATAATAAACTCAGGAGGGTCAGATAACATGCACAGCACCATCTTTTACTTTGCAAAACTTTATTGTTTGAGACAACTCAAAGATCTGAAATTTAAATCTGGGGTAAAACAGAAAATCCAAAAAAAGTTTAGTTTTTGGACCACAGTGAAACGCTGGAGTCTATGAGGCGTCTAATTTTTCTCTGGTATCATTATCATTTATCCAATAATAATGGTAGCAAATCAGCATAAAAGTCCTGTTTACAGTGGAAGGCTGTGCTCATTGAATCCTCCTTTGACCCTAAATGACAGTTATCCTGATGCTTGGTGACTTTTAGCTTCCAACTGTGTCTAGGTGTCTTGCTCAAGGTTGACATATGGACATGACAGGGAATGGAACCAATGACTTTCCAGTTTCAAATCCACCACTGCATCACAGCCCTACTGAGTTATCACTAGATGTAGATTTACAACTTGACATCCAGCTTTAACATCACAGTTAAGAACTTAAGACTGACTTTTGACAAGAATTTGAAGTTTGACAAACTTATAGCCGTCTCCTAGTCAAGACAAGCTTTTATCATCTGTCATTTATTTATTTTTTTCTTCAAATCTTTCTGTCTTGGAAATGGTCAAACACTGCAATGCTGTGGATGTAGGCACCTGCTTCAAATGCTCAAATTACCTACACAGAATGTCATGAGGTTGAGCAGAAGCCTGTCAATAACTCATTCATTTCAGTCAGTTATGTTGAAGTGGGGAAACATCTAAAACAGAGGTGTCCAAAGTGGGGCCTCGCAGGCCAAACTTGGCCCACCAAGCCATTTGATTTGGCCCACCAATAGTTGCCCTGGTTACTACGTTAGCCATCTCCTGTTGTTATATTTCAGCACACATGTTGATTTGAACACTTTCTAAGACCACAAATACTCCGATTTAATCAACTTATGAAATGTCCCATGAGTCTTTGCTGCTCGAGCATATGTCAAATATTCTCTAAGTGCACGGGCTAAAAGAACAAACAAACCAAACGTGGGCCACTGCACTGGCTCCTAGTTGAATCATAAAAAATAAAAAGACTACTTAAGATGTGTTTGCATTTCATGTGTTATATTATTACCTTTGGCCCACAGCTCTTGGATAGATTTTCATTTTAGCCTTCTTGTGGAAAACGTTTGGGCACCCCTGATCTAAAACATGCAGGACATGAGTCACAAGGCTTTTTGCTTTGCTGCACATAGACTTAGGAACCAACTACCTGAAAATGTATGCTTCCATGCTGACCAGTCCTTTTAAATATGTCCTTAAAACCATTTTGTTCAGGGTGGCTTTTAATATCTAGTCGCTTTCTGGATTTTTGCATCATTTTTTGTTGTTTGTTTTTAACTTTTGTATTGTGAAGCACTTTGTGCACCGTTTGGCCATTGGGAAGGGCTTTATAGACAGCTACCAGTAATCAGCATTAGCAATTACAAAAATGGCTATTGTCAGTTTCCCAGATACTGAGCTAAATTTAATGTGATACTGGCTAATAGTCATTCACAATGGCCACTATGAGCCTCATCACCAAAAAAGGGTAGCAAAAGGGAGCCAACTGAAGCCTTAATGTGTCTTACTTATAATGTCCAGATAAGTGTTTTTGTTTTTTGGTTATAAGGATATCGGCACAACTTTGATGATAATAGGTACCAGCTGTCTATAAAACCTTTTGTATAACTAGCTAAAAGCAAAGGAGGGACGTTGACTTGCAATTCTGTTGTTACTTCAGGCAGGACGGAGGATCATATTTGCCAGTCTGACAAAGCCTTATTGCCAGCACTTTCCACATGAATGCCTTCAGATGTGCTCTAGTTCAAAGTCTGAAGCCATTGCCTTGAAATAAATTGTGAGGGTCACAGAACTGAAGAATCGGGTGCTTTTCCTCTTGTTTAGATATGAATTGTTTCCAAATGCAGTTTTTAGTCATTTCACAAAAACCCCACTCTGTTTAGTTTTTACTGAGACAAGTGACAGAGCTGGAGAAGGTTTATAGGTGGAAACACAAAATTGAGACATATTAATTGCCTAAATTATTGCTGTGACTAGAACATTTTAGCACCACATTAGTTGTTGGCGGTTCATAGTTTGGACACATTTCATAGCTTATCCACACTGTGGGAAGCTTGTCTCAAATATTTCTGGAAAAATATGTTTTTGTACAGACATTTAAGGTTTCCATGTTGTGTTTTGTGAATAAAGGCTACAGCAAACAAACTACCCAATGATAATTAAATTGTGCTTTCATTAAAACACTGTAATGCTTTGGTATTGTGAGCATGCATAGCTCAGATAACAGCATTGTACCAGGGCAGCCTCAGAACAGTGACCTATAAATGTTTAGATTATATTGCATGTATGTTAAGTTTAACATCAGTAAATTGTCAGAAATATCAATATTTTAAAAAAGGCAAATATTTATTAAACATGGCAAAACCATAAAAGTGTCTTGGTTTACGTTGGTGTAGACCACATTTTTAAAAAGTTGTGACATTTTATAAAATGTAAACTAAAACTAAATGCAATGATGTGATGTAAATGCAATCCATCAATCCCACTTTATTTTCACAACGAAGCATTACAAATCAAATGTTTAAATCAAGAAGTTTTTAGTAAAAGTATTTTTAAATTTAAAGGCAGCAACACATTTTTTTAAATTCTGACAAAGGAGAAAAAAGTTGTAAAAAATTAGTAGTATGAATAGGAAACAGTGTTTGCAATTAATTAGGGTAATACTAAAAGGTGAGTAAGAGAACAGAGATAAAAATTACATTTAGAGAAGCTGAATATTTTAGAAGTAAACATAAAACAGTGTAGCAAAGTCCCAATATTGGAAAACTGGAAAGACTTTGAATATCCCATCATCTATAGTTCAAAATAATATTAAAAGATTTCAAGAGGTTGGAGAGATCGTTGTTAACAAATTAAAGGACAAGCCTGAAAATCAGCATTAGATTTTTGAACTTCGGGTCCACCAAAAGCGCAACAATAAAAACAGGCCTGGTTCTGTTCTGGACATCACTGCATAAGCACAAGAGCTCTTCCACAAATTACTGTTTTCTTTGTTTATTTTTTGGGTGGTGTGTGTGTGTATGTGTGGGCTGGCTGGGGGGGGGTACTTAAGTTATGTTGCCGTCATCAAATTCCAAAACACAATGTTTCCCGCCAAAATTACAAACTTTTAATTTAAACATTTGATATGTTTTGGATTGTGATTGTATAAGATAAAACCCTACAGGAAGTACAGTACATAGTCATCAACCTCTTCTTTTTGCATTGTAATAATGCATAGTATAAATGATGGTAAAAGCTAATTACTTTAACTATAGTCATACTGGTGGGCAGTATTAAATAACGGGTGTCTTCATATGTTGTATGAAAATTATCTCTCTGGGTTCACTTTTACTCAGTGCCACAGAACAAGTGACTATGTCACGGTCCATAAGTTTAATGTTCATTGTGTCAGGGTTTATGGGTTTTCTAACCTGCATTATGATCTTTGGGTGTTTGTGTCTGTGCTCTAGTCTGACTTTGTCCTTCTGCGTTCTCGTGTCCAGTGTTCGGGTCATCTTTCTCATGATTTCTGTCAACTCATTTTGTTTGAATTTCTCATATGGACATTTGTTAAAGATTATCTTTTAAGAAAATATTCTGCCAAATTATCAAACATGATTGGTGTGTTTATTCCTCGTGGGTTTAAAATTGTATATCCTGGATGTATGGCTCGCCTGTAACTGCTGCACCTGCATTTTTAGTGAGTTAAAGAATTTTTGATTTTCTTTTCATCTTGACATTCTACTCAACTTGAATATAGTGTGATAGGTCCATAATGTCAGTGGTGTGTTTTTGATTTATTTTAGCAACTTTTATTTAACCAGGCATATGCCCTTTGCTTATTGAATTGTAGTAGCATGTTGAGGTCCTGGACTTAATTCTTAAGCGTTGTGGCAGCAATGTCAGCATATCTAAAGTGTGGGGTTTACACTTACTGGTATGGCTTGGTTTTTGAGCTGGATTGGCCATGTTGACCTATTGCTTAGGCTAGGACTACATAGTTTTGCATTAGTGTCTAAGCATGTGGCTGCAGCCTGATGCAGTCCAACAGAGATGGGCCACAGCAGGGCCTGATGGTACATTGTCATATTCTCCTGAGAATGTGCTGCTGATGTATAGAAAGTAGGGAGTCCACAGGAGAACATCTCAGGGATGTGTAAAATAGCATGTAAAAGCCTGTTTGGCTACTGGTAGCGTGGCAGCGTTATGATTGCCTTCTCACTGAAAGATGTTTTCCAATTTCGCTGTGATTCAGCCATGGTAAACGTAGCAAGGTTGTCAACCAGTGTGACAGGAGCCTAAGACTGCACCATCATGCATTCTTCTTTTTTTATTCACTCAGATCCATCAGTTCATTCATGATGGCTATATATCTCAGAGAAGGAACCAACAGGAAGTACGAAATGAAAGTCATAAGTAAACCCTCAAGAAGCAATGGGTCACAACCTCCGCTATTACAAAATAAAATGCCTCATTTCAACAGTAATGGTTTCCATAGAGACAGCAACATCACCTTACAGCATTGTGTCTTCACAGACAAAACCCAACCAGTGACCTCAGATATCCGCATATGCAAGCAGTCCTGTATATACACGCAAGATTCAGACAGACGTAAACACAAACAGATCTCATTTGTAAAAAAAAAAAAAAAACGGATGACTTTGTCACCAAGGACATTAAAGATACATTTCTGCACTCTGTGAGTGAATAAAGAGAGACTCTGGTGGGCAGACAGTGTCCTGTTTTTAAGATTAGCCTGTCAAAACACGCATCCAATTAAAAGACTCGGATGACGGTGCCCCTGGACTTGGCATGGCTCCAGCGTGCATATGTGTGTGTTTGTGGAGCAGAAGGAAGCTAGAGCAACGGCATCCGTATTTTATCTCCATTTCTGCACATGTGCAGCTGACTTTGTGCTAGTGATAAGACTACCAGCCATGTAATTTCATTTTCCTTCTTACTGTGTCTTTGTGTGCACGCATGTTGGTTTCATTCTTCATTCAGGTACACAGCTGTGTGAGTGTGTGATTGTGTTTATACATATGTGTGCTTTTGGGCGTGTTAAATGCATAAATAGGGCATATTGCCAGTGGTGCACCACAGTAGAAGTGGCCATAGCTGTGGCAGTTTCCCTTGGCTTCCTCTGTGTCACTGGTAATTAAGCTGATGGTCTGTGTGTGTGTGTGTGTTTCCATATCATGTGCCTCTCTTCATAACCGTCTCATTCCAAGTCTTATCATCTTCTTCACCCATCCTCTGTATCTTTTTCTTTTCAACCATGACGGAAACTAAATAAATACATTTTGGGAAAAAGGGCCTGCAGTGAACAAACAAACAAATAATAGCTCTGGGAGCTTTGTCTGCTCCAAAAGCTATGGAGAGAAAATCGATGGTGTGACATCACAGCAGCGCCTGGAATTAAAAAAAAATTCTCTCTTCTAAATATAGATTTGGCTTATTTGTGACTTGAGGCATTCACGAGAGATTAAGTTTGGTGTTTGTTTGAATAGGGGGGAGGGGGTCTTGTCACCATTTGACTTTGAAAATTACAGATTCATCACCTTCTTGGGCTTGTTTTCCTACCGACCAGCAGCTGTTAATATTTGTAGCAGAAGTCTGTCTAGCTTCGGCTTGGATGTTTGAGGACTAAGGTCCACATGTCTGGGACTCTAAGTTAAATACTTAACGCAAGATTCAAGATTTAAGTTTAATACTTAATTCTAGTCCTGGTCCAAGAGGCCAACTATCCTGCATGTTTCATACATTTCCCAGATAAAATGTAAAACATACAGGATGGTGGTGAAGGAAATTTTGTAATTGATTAAATGCACGTTTGATGCAGTTTTGTATTTAATATTATTTGATCATTGCAATCATAAGGCTAAATCAGAGAAAGAGTTGGTGTGTGTGTTATCCTGTGTTCTGTCTGTAAACTAAACAAGAATGAGTTACGTTCTGATGTCTGTTACCACATTCAGGGGGTTAACCAGGAAGAGGCTGTAGAGGTTAAAAGGTTGAATCATTAGGAAGCGTTTTTGAGAAGTTGTTAGAGTTTTGCAGTCTCTCTGTTAGATTCAGCCTGTTGGGCTGTTTGGGTTTTTACCTCAAAGCCTTACGCTGAGGCCTGTGCTGCATGCTGTGCTGTGAAACTGGAGTTAGAAGATGAGAATGAAGAATTGAGAAGACATCCAGTGGGTCCTGCTATTATTCAGACATGACATTCCTGAATGACGCATTTTGCTACAGTGGTCTTTGAGGTTCAGAATTTGGGGCCACAGACCTACTCACTGAAGATTTCCAGTTTACAGCTTCTGGTTTTTCAGTTTCACTTGTTTCATGTGCAAACTCTATGTTAAAGCATGAATCCCCCCCCCCCAAAAAATATATATATATTTTTTTCTGGCATCAAGTCTTTAACAGAGATTTTAAACATTATGAACAAATGATCTTGTACTTTATCCAGACCGAAATGTTGTTTTGTTTTGTGCAGCACCAGTGGTTTCTAAGGGTCATTAAAAGTATCATGAGGATACATGGCCATCATTACAAACTTATTATTATTATTCATAAATATCTGTTTCTTATATAGTATTAGAAGAAATATAGTATTAGAACAAATTCAGTTAAATTCAATCAACTTATGTTGGATAATCCTTACTTGCTGCTGACTTCAAAAAACTAAACTAAAATAAAAAACAAACAAAAAACTAATTTTGAAGTAAAATTTCAATCAGAAGACAAAAGTCCATGTTAAACTGCCCTGGATATTTTTCTTAACTTTTCAGTTAGAAAACTAATGCTCTGAAAGTAGTAAAATTTTAAAAATGTTACATGTTTTCTTCCTTATACATTTTATACTGGAAAACCTTTTATAATTTTCTGATTTGCATTAATTTTCCAGTTGTACTTGAGATATTTTGCTAACAAACAAAACGAGGCGACTACATCATCGCCCACCTTTCATGCGGTGGGTGAAAACAAGGCAGCGTTTTAAGGCTATCAGGGTTTTTTATTTTGTACTAATTTTTATTCTGTACTATATGATGTTTTGTACAAAGGGAAATGTGAAATATTGTAAATTGACCATCTTTTCGCTCTCTTCTGTAAATCCAAAATACATATTTTTTCGTCAATATTCTGAATTTTAGGTTTTCCTCTGAAATGCAGTCATCTAATGCTTATTTTCTCAACAGAGCTCTGTATGGTAATTAAAATTGAGATGTGATAGTTATTTAGTGTAACAGCTCAATGTGCTTTTTGTACTTCAAATACACAAAAACCTCCTTTTGAGAAAAAGACTTCTGTTAAAATAGTAAAGTGCTGTAGCAAGCCTAGATGGCCCACAGTGCAGCAGCTGAGGCCAAGGCAGAGTCAACATTAACCATCCATCACCATAATCTCTGATTGTAGATAGTGGTTGCTGCTACTTTTAGTTGTTGAGCCTTGTTATCGTGCCACAGTCACAAACTGCATCTGAAGCACTTATTTGTCTTTTTCCTCTACCCACACTACAAATTACAGTTTGTTTTTTTTAATCAGTAATTCAAGTGAGTTTTCCTGGAACAGCAGTTTTTACAGTTAACAAGAAAAGCTTTTTGGTTTATCTCAGTCTTAAAATAGCATGACTTTTGGTTCTGACATCCAAAGTACAACAAATTTATCCTCATAAGAGCAAAAGGAACAAAAGTCTCTAAGTGAATAGCTACAAAGACATACCAAAAATAAAGCAAAACTTTCACATTTGAAAATTATTTCATGTTTATGGTAAATTGCTTTGAAATCATTAACATGCTTTGTTAATCTGTTAATGGTAATTTACTAGGATTGTAGATTTTCTTTCAGAAAAGAAAAATATTGCCATTTTAAAATGTCTGTAATTTTACATAAAAGGTATTAGGGTTGGTTTGTGTCAATTTTACAAGCATCTATGGCTATGCTGACATTGCAGGAAAATGCAACCCAAATTTATTAATTTATTCGCCCTTTGCGACCCATTATGGATTTTTTTCATAACAGTCTGAACCTGACATATCTGATTCTTTCAAATCCAACCCAGGCCTTTTCAGTATGTGATGCTAAATCAGATACATATCTGATTTTTGTTGAACTAACCAAACAATAATGCCAAAGAATCAGATTTTTAAGAAAATTTAGAATTGAGAATTAATACCTGCAGTGTAAACATAGCTTTTTAATATCTAATTTTAATGCATTTACTGCATTTGGGGGTCCACTAATTCATTCCAAATTTAGCAAAAATGCTAATTAGCTAAACAAAACAATAGTTCCGCTATTAGCTGTTAGCTGTTTAGCATTTTGCCCACCACTGATGGAACTAATATGAAGAGTTTTAAAAGACTACTTTGCAGCTTTTTTGAAAGAAAAGTTGTAGCACAATTTTTTTAACATGTTCAAATCATTTGTTACTCAGGCTAGGGTTTTTGGCCAATTAATCTGCAACTGTAGCAGCCCAGAGAAATCCCCAGACTAAGATCCATTTTAGATGTAAAGAAACCGGGTTACTAGAACAAGTCATTCATAGGTAAAGACATATATTCTTTTATTTTTCAAATGGAGGTAAAATATTGGTGTACTTTTCTCAAGTGTCTTAGACTTAAAAAATATTTCATAATTTTTGGTAAAAATGAGCCTTTGTGTTTGTTAAAAAAAAAAAAAAAAAAGCTTGACGTCTGGTATCGTTCATCTAATGAGATTGTGAACAGCCTCACATCAGGTCCAAAAGCGTTGTCTTTAAACTCATGGCTGAGTCATTTTGAAAGGAAAAGCTGCAGAGCTCAGAGCAAACACACATTTTTCTTTCAGCCTCCAATTTGCTAATAGCTCTGCTCTGCTTCCTGCCTCTTAGCATAAATACACTGATGGTCCTTTTAGCTCACATTGCCAGTTTAATTTTAACCCACCTTTTTATTTTCCATATTGATTTCTCAGTGCAAAATCATTAATTTACCCTATTTTATTTTAAGCTAGTTGCACCTTGCACTAGTCCTAATCTCTGGAGCATCACTGAACCATGTCCTGCTATCCTGAGATGTTGTTTTTTATTTTTTTGACGGTAGTTAGTCTGTCATCTCTTAAATCCGGCAGGTGGTTGTCTGACAGTGGAAGGAAAGCTCAGAAACAGGCAGAACTTCAGCACTTGAACTGTCAGTCAGTGGCTTTTTGGGGAGTTTTGTGACAGTTTTCTCAACAGTATGACAAGTTTAAGCAAGGAGGGGAAAATATGTTTTTTTACTTTTTCATGTCTTGAGCATTTTTGATGCTATAAGAACCTCTAATGGTCTGTACAGTTTAATTAGATAGAAAATAAATCTCTTATTGAGAATGACTGTATTGCGTTGAAACGTCCTATGTAAGCTAACATTACCTAACAAGTGTGCATTCAGTGATTGTTTTTTTAATTGATAGTTTTTAGTTTTGAACAACACTTGAAAACCTTCAGAGCCTGACTACTTGTGCAGGCTTGATCTAATGTTGTTGTTATTCAATGACAATATTGGAAAAGAAAAAGCTGAAAGCGAATGAAGCTGTACCCTGGTGTGTTGTGTAATACGCCTGGAGAGTTTTTCTTTTCCTGTTTTTACACTAGCACAAAATAAATCAGCATTAGGGCCTCCTTTTTGAATTTGTATCTTTTTATTTATTTCAGAAAACTAATACAAAGCACTGGAAGCTTATTTACCATCAGCACAGGCTTTCAGCAAACGGTCTTAGTCTGAGCTCAGGGGACGTTCTGTAAAGTTCTCTTAGGGGTCAGCAAACTTCACAGAAAAAGATCTACTTCAGAACTACTTTTTAAAAATCTGATTTTCTTTCTCTCAGTTTCTCTTTTTGTCTTTGAAGCCCTTGAACTGTTTGGTCACCTTGACTGTGTATAGATGGAAACGTCATCAAGTCGGAGGACTTAATTGGTCCATGGGGGAGGAGGGGTGGTAAAGGGGCTTTACCATGAATGGCTAAAGGTCGGGAAAAGGGGGTTTGTGCACTGAGAGCTAAAGCAAGTGGGTCAAGGAGAGCAGCGAGAAAGAGTAACAGAAAATGTGCCAATAAAAGAGAAATTTTCTCTGAAGGAATCAGAGTCGGAGCAGAAGGTTGAAAGAAAAGGCAGAGAGATGACAGACAGGTGGAGGAAGTGAGACAGAGCACGTCGAGGAGCTGCTGAAAAGGCTGGGGGAAGATTGAGAGATTGGGTTGAAATGAAAGGCGCTGTAAAGGAAACTGAGGGTGGTGGTGGGGGGGAAATGAAAATGGATTGAATGGGGACAAGAGGGGAGAAACAAAAGAGAAAAGATGAGCGATGGTAATCGAGAAGATGCGTTCGGGGCTTCGGCTGATGAGAAACGAAGGAGGAAGGAAAAGGCTTTCATGTCTCTTTGCGTGCCACGATTCACGAATGAATTATAGTTGTGGTGGAGAGCAAGAGAATATTAACCTGACACTCATCCCGAATTCAGATTTCACTCCTTAACATCATTCACACTCAGACTGCCATCCTGGTGCCGGCTTTTCAAAGACTGCAAAGAGGGCATTTGTTAAAACCTCATCTTATCTAGTTCATCTTGATCTTCCGGTGGAAGAGCTTTCTAAAATGTGCGTTCTTTAAACCCTAGTTTTGCATTCAAAAGGCCTCAGTAGAATACTTGTTCATGATGAATTTAAATACTTAGAATGCCATCAGTTTTTTTGACAGAATTCAAAACTGACTCTGATCAATTTTATCAAACACATTTCATCAAAATAACATTTATTTTCACCACTGTTCTGTTCTGCTATGGGTTGTTTTCATTGACTTCCACCGTCTTTGTTTAGCTTTCTCTGTTTTCCACCAGATCATGCATAGTAAGTGCTCACTCATGAATAAAGCTCATACGATATATACAGACACCCACTACTTTTTATATAATTCATCTGGCAGTGGGACGTGTGACTGACTGCATAAAATCAAAGTCATTTCTGCGATGAGGGTGTGAGTCACTCCGTAAGTCCCCTTGATCATTTCAGGCCCCCGGCTTGAGGCTTTGCTGAGACTGGCACTAGTTTCAATTAATTCTCATCTGGATGTCCTTGTCTGGATTGTTTGCATCAAACATGAAATGCATAAAGAAAGGCAGGAGTTACACACACTTCCTCCTTGTCACCAGCGGCACCCCCCCACCCCCCAACGACTGGCTGGTTCAGTCACAATAAAAATAGAAAAAGAAAAGCACGCAAGAAAAATTATATGTTATTGGTTTATTTATTTAAAATTATAAAACCATCTAAAATATTGTAATTAAGTTTTGCCATATACTTTTGAAACAAAAATTAGGCTGATGTTCAAAATAATACAAAACTTTGGAAATGGGCACCAGCTCCATGTAACTCTGCACAGAAAGGCAGATGAAAGAAAAAAAATGGATGTTTTTGTAAAGATCCTTGAGCGTTAATACAGTTTGTTTCCGTATGTATTTGGACAGAGACAACATTTCTCTAATTTTGGTTCTAAACATTACCACAATAAATTTTAAACAAAACAATTCAGATGCAGTTGAAGTTCAGACTTTCA
>JARVJO010000186.1:2362765-2389656 GCA_031762555.1 Cynodonichthys magdalenae | reverse complement strand
AAATCAGGTCTGTTGGAACAAAAGATGGTGGTAGTTGTTGATGAGGAATTGTGGGAGGACAATAGTTGTAAATAGTGTTACAAACTCTGCTGGTTGTCCAAACAGCAAGGGGAGTGGAGTTAGTGCTATGGCTGCGTTACTTTTGCTAGGTTGAAGCCACTTATCAACGTTGCTACAAACTTTGTTAACCATCCAGGAGTAACAGAACTGTCGATGGAAGGAGGGGTGGTTAGAGATAGCACTACTTTACTAATGCTAGGTTGTAGCCACCTATTATTGCCCTTGCTTAAAGCTTTGCTAACCATCTGAAAGTAAGTAAACAGTTGACAGGGCGCTTGGTGGTTAGTGGTAGTGCTACTACTACTAATGCTAGGTCGAAGCCACTTATTCTCATCATTGCTACAAGCTCTGCTAACCATCCAGAAGTAATGGAACTGTCAATGGGAGGCAGGGTGCGGTTAGTGGTAGCACTACATTACTAATGCTAGGTTGAAACCACTTATCCTCACCATTGCTTCAAGCTCAGCTACCCATCCAGAAGTAATGGAACTGTCAGCAGTGGGGGTGGGATTTTGATGGGAAGTGTGCTTGGTTCTGTTGACAGGGTGGGGTGCTCCCTTGGATAATTGTAGGGGAAACATTTGAAGATTGGAATTATATCTACAACTGATAAATTTGGGGAATCAACACAGTTTAGGCTGGCAACCACAGCTAAATTCACTTTCCCAAACACGTAAGTAGTGTTCAGTAGTCAGATACTGAGCTGATATTTGGTGTGATAGTACCTGAGAGTCATTCTCAACATGTTTTGAGAGCTGATATAGCTTACAAGATCTCACAATATAACTTGAGTTCACACAAACCATCATTTATAAGGATCTTAGTATAACACTGGCATAAAAGCAGAGGGCAATGTGCATTCCTTTAAAGAATGCTAGACATTTAAGGTTATATAGTAGAAGAATACCCTCAAGCTTTTACATATTTGGATTCTTTCAACCGTTTTTTCCCCCATAATGTGATAAATACTGCATCCGTCTGTCTGAAAGGCTTTCTGTTTGTTCCAGATAGCTAAGCACTTTTCCATGTCCGAGCCCTGCTCCTGTTACAGTTTGCAATCGCTGCTTTCATCTCGTTTAATACGTTTTTCACCGTTTTAACCAAAAAGGATTTATGTAGCAGATCCTGAACACCCCCCACACTCCTCTTCCTCCTCCGACCTGCCCTCCCCTCGCTCCTTCTCGAGCTGTAATTTCAGCAAACACAAAGCAAGATAAAACCTCTTAATCTGCTCGTCGACTGCTGTCACTACCGCTCAGAGTGTGCAGGCATGTGCTTTGGCTTGCATGCATGTGTGCACATGTGTGTGCGGCGACAGCTCCAGCGTTGTTTGTACGAGAGCGAGCTTGAATGCCCAGGGCATCTGTTGACCCAGCTGGCATTTGCTGAGCGGCCGAAGTCCACCAGGTTAAGGACAACATTTATCCAGCACGCATTTGTATTTTTCTACTTGTGGTCATGGGAAAAACAAAAGTGATGAAAACAAAGTATTTGTTTGTGTGCATGTTTGGACTCAAGGGTTATGTTTCTAGTTTTGCTTTTAATTCAACGGAGGAGTATTTAAAAAAAACTGAATAATATTAAATGTTTTTATTTACTAGATGAATTAACATGGCAACCAGTAAAAACCAGATAATCAATCCCAGCATGCCAAACAATGGGTATGAATTAAAAAAGCCCAGCATTCTTTGAAGAATGCATGTCACCTGCATATATTCTAAAGTCGTTTAATGTTAAAAAATAATGGTGTTTTAGCCATTTGTTGATGCATATGTTGAAGATATCACATCTGGTATAACTTCATTAAATGTCAGCTCTAATCAATTCAAATAAGTGACTGAGTTATATGCATTTCTGTGTGACTAATGATTAGTCTGTACGGCCATCTTGAATTGGGTTGATGCCAAAAGCCAAATACTACATCCAGTGTTTAGGTTTGGAAGTTTAATTAAAATCTATTTAATGTGATGTTTTGATACAGCTAGACCAACTAGCACACAGACACAAACAAAAGGATTCTTGCCTGAAGCTTGACAGATTTTATGTAGCAGACCCCTGTTGCCTCATCTTCCCTCCACGAGAGCCGTACCAGCATTTCTTAGCCTGAGGTGCGAAGCAACATCTCACTTGCTGTCTCTGTCGAATTCAGTTTTAAAAAAAAAGTATATGCTGTTGTTTTGATTTGTTTTTTTTTTTTTTTAAGTCTTCTAGGCAATAAGTGCAGTGGAGAGGTAGAACTTTTCTTAGAAAGCAGCAGCAACAATGAATTTTTTTGTCTTTTTCAACCCTCTCGAATAAGCTGGAGCTCAGCAACAACTTTCTGTACATCTGCTGCTGTTTTTAGAATCATTGACCCACTTTGAACCTAACTCTTAAGGTGACAGATGGCGCCACCAATTATTTCAGTATCTTTTGATTTACAGAGGACGTAATAGTCAAATCAGAGACTGCCAGGTGCCCATATCGTCACCTCTCCATGCAGGATAACGTCCATGGCAGGTTGTAGTGCATGTCCCAACTTTTGTAACTTCTCTTAAACTGTTTATTGTAAAACAGGAAGAGCAGCAAGACCAATTAGTTCCCATAGGCATCTGTATGACTCAACAAACCAAAGTCTGTACAAGTATGATTGTATCAAATGCAACAAAACTTAAAACTGCTTCAAACTAAAACAATTAAAATGACCTTGTTACCTTGTATGTATGAATCATTGACTGAATACGATTATTTAAAACCTCACAGTGACATCTTTTTCTTTTGTTTAGAAAAGACACAAGATTTCATTTTATGGGAGATCTGATGGCATGTTGTATTTTTTGGAACCTTACTCTGTGCATTACTTTTACTCACTCTAATTCTGCATTTTGACCAAAAACATAACATCCACTGTCAGGTGTTGATCTGAGATGAATAATGTTTGGAGATAAGTGTAAAATGCTCTAAAATAAATGAACATGGTTATCCATAGCTTTGTAGTACAGTGTTTGTACTTTTTTTCAAGATGTGACTATAGGGAGTTTTTTTTCTCCTTTGATAGATGATGATGTAAGCCTCTTTTAGATTGTCAGCTTTTACAGAGTGCATGCTAAAGAAGTCCTTGCCTCCCTGGATCCCATAGAAGCAGATCGATACCATCAGCTGTCATCAAATAGTGACAGAGTAAAAAGTCGAAATGCATTTATCTAAATAAAACTGGAAAAACGGCAGTGTGCTATAGAAAAGAGAAGGGGGGGGCAAAAAGGAAAGCTAAAATATGAGCAGCCTTTTCGTAGCACCTTTCTCACCAATCAGCTTGTGATTTCACGTGGAAAAATATGTCTTGAATAGAGGATTCAGCTCGCTATCCTTCTCTCCAAGGCATCGTTTTAAGTGTCAAGGAAGCTTTGTCATGTTACGTTAGTCATGGTATATTTTTCTTTCACTACTCATAACCCTTTACATGCACTGTGGCTGCCGCTAGTGTCGCCTGAGCTTGAACTCCACCATGTCTTCTTTGTGTTGAATATTTAATCAAGCACCTGTTTGGCTGCATGGTTTCATCTGAACGCTTCAACGTGTTTGAGTCTCCTAAAGACCAGATTTCAATTCCATATGGGCTCATTTTGTGCACACAAAAGCTTGGCTTGCGCTTCTAATTGCAAAACTACTACTTGAATGATATCCATTTGGATAAAAAGTTTAATTCTGACCACACTGATACGCTAATTTCTAGTTTAAGTACAGTGTCTCTGTTTTAAAACAATCAAACTAATATCTCACTGAGCTGCAACTGTCAATGACTAGAGTCTCCAAAATGTCTGGAACATTTGCAGACGTTCTCAATGTAATAATGAATTGCAGAAACTCACAGCTTTGTCATTTAAATTATGACAATGTTCAAAAAACTCTGAGCAAATTTTCTCAAATAGTTGCAAAGTTGTGCTGGAGTTTAAAACACTTCTCTGCTTAGTTTCCATAAATTCTTGATCTCAGAACTGCACAAGAGCTCCCCTCTGACTGAAAACATCATAGGCTACATCCTCTGGATTTCCAGGTCTGAAAAACACACCAATGATGCACAACACTTATCTAAAAACTACAAAAAATCAAAAGTGTTCAATGAAGGTAATGCTTGTTTAGTTCATTGTTTACATTTCAACTGCCCTCTGGTCAGCTGCGCTGATTCAGCATATGTTTTTGGAATGAGGGTGACGTAAACTAAAATATTGATCTAGTAACTTTATTACATACTATCATATGTTTCTGTGGATTCTCAGTCATCCAGGACATGGAACATAAAAATAATAAAAAAAGAAACCTATTGGACATCTGTTCTGTAGCTGAAGAAATGTGGAGCTACAAGATTTAAACTGCACAAGGTTGGTCTCAGCACTCAAAATACTTGGATTGATCTGCACACCCCCACCTCGCTGAAATAAAAGTCAGATGAAATGCGACATGAGCATTCAGACTGAGGTTGCATTAAAAAAACATCAGATCTGATTTAGTACCACTCTAAAAATGAAATGTTGGATTTACTTAACCATGTTATGTCAACTGGTTTCACTTAACTGAGTTAGGTAAATTCAAAGCAATAAACCAGTTTTTAAACCAAAGAACATGAGTATGTTGCTTTGAATTTACTCAACTCAGTTAAGTGAAACCAGTTGACATAACATGGTTAAGTAAATCCAACATCCAATTTTTAGAGTGTACATGATTCAGGTCAATTTGCTGTAAACACTATCTTAAATTAACTTCAAAGTTAATTAGTTGTAGAGCCAACAATTACTTTAACAGTTTCAATACAATATGTCCAGTTGTTTATAAGGTATTTTGCTAACAGACCCAAACACAAAAGGCAAAAACATTTTTGCCCACCATTCACTTTGAGGGAGCAAATGTTGTTAAAGACAAACTGTCCTTCCATGTTTGTCCACTAACACAAGCATGTCAATTTTTATAATTACCTGAAGTATCATTTGGGATAAACACAAATATGTTGGAGCTTTACAGAAATTATACAAACTAAACAACACATTTAAAAAAAAGTAAAACATCTTCTCTTAACATGATTTAATAAAAACTTAAAACTATATTAAAATGTAACTTTCCAGACATCTAACATGACTCATATTTTGACTCAAGTCCATACCAGTGACATCATTGTAAAATAAGTTAAACTTTCTGTGTGTTGCTTGTAATACTCTACTTTTTAAAGTTTTAACCCTGTAGGCTACAATTCCTGCCTTTGCTGCTTTTGTCTTATCTTGACTCACAGCAGGCAAAGTCTGAAGCACATAAATGGAGACAGCAGAGGCCTTCATTGTCCATTCATCCTTTCACTTATTTTTATCAGCTTTTTTTCTTCTCTAGGTGGCCTTTTATTGTGTCCAACAAAAAGAACATTACTGGCAATACATTTTAGCATAGCAATTATTTAAGGAGTGTGTTTAAAATGGTAAAGTTGGTCCCTTTAGGACAGAGATCAAGTGTTACATAAAAAAAAACTTTTACATAAACTGTTTCTCTAAGCCAAAAAGTCAATGTTGCAGAAATCTATTTTTTGACATAGCTGTTTAAAGATTTAAAAATCATTTTAAAAAGTTATTATATTTAGGACTGACATTTTGCCATCCACTTGAATCACTTTCTTTAAAATTGTGTTTAAATGATTTTAGAAGAAAAGCATAATTTATGAGTTTTTCTCCTTTGATTTTAAATGCTGTAACTTTGAATTTTTAAATCAGTCTTCTAAATAGTGCTTATGTTAAAAAAATGTAAGGTTTTTTATTTGTCAAATAATTGTTTCATTACATTGTTATTCTTCCAACAGCCCAGAAGAATCCCTTGATTTAGTTTTTTCACAATAATTTCTGTTATTGGTGTTAACCTTTACTTTAATTTGTCTTTTAAAAATGTATTAAACCTGCAAATTTAATAAGTCATTATAAATTCCTAAATTACTAAAATTCCTTGAGTCGGTCCTGTTGCAAGTCATACCCTGAATAAGCTCAAGATGGTAAAACACAAAACAAAACAAAGGTTTGAATATTGAGGATATTTCAGCAGTGTTTTTTATGTAAGCCACTGTCTTATTGGGCTCTGACACTTTGGCTTGTGACATTCATGATAGGTTTTATTTTGAAACATTTGTAGGGAAGTTTAAAGTTTCTCACAAGCCGCAGTGGTTTTTTGTTTTGTTGCTTGAATTTTCAATATGTTTAAAAAAATTGTGCAGCAAAATGTCTTTCAAAATAGTCAGCTGTCAACAAGCAATTCAAACCTTTATCAGTTTACCTTTAAAAACCAAGATCTAAAGCTAAAGAGGTGGATTTTGACACCAGCAGAAAGCTCTAATAATAAAAAGGTGAGGCTACAGCCTCAAATATCCAAGTCTACAAACCATGCCAATTATACACCAAAAAAAAAAATATGGTTCAAATGGGTATTTTCATTTCAGACATGTACACCAGTTCATTAAATCTTAAACATTATAAACACAACTGCAAGGCTTGCTCGTCATTTGGTTGCAAACGTTAAGAATTCAGTGAGTCTAAAATTTGCTGATTTTGTCACATTTTGGAATATTCAACTAGTCTCTACCAGTCACAGCTCAATTAGATACCTTAAGTGACCAGGTGAGAATTTCACATTTCCAACTGGGGAAATAAATATAAAAAAATGTCAAAGTTGAGTCTCAATTGAAAACCTTGACTAATAAAGTCTAATTTCTGTCTCAGGTTAATCTTTAGCAAATGTACTAATTAGTTGCACAGCAAATACAAAAGATAAAGAGCTGTTGAAATGTGTCACTTCAGAGGTGCAGTGAATGCAGCATGAGTTGAAGCCAAAACAGCTTGAAGATAAAGGCGGACAGGGAGGATAATACCCTGACGTAACAGTGCATTTAAAAGCTGAAGGGTTTTACTGAATGTGTTATTTTTAGATATACAACTAAGTGACAAAGTTTTCTTTTAGTTGGCACCATCTTCAGACACCTAAAAATACAAACATATTAGCACAGAAAATGGATAAATACGTTAATTAATATGATCAAAAACAAATCTGACCCTTGTGTTTTAGGACTTGATCATGTTTTCACAGTATTTTTTTCTCCGAAGAACAGATGTAAAGGTCCAGTTTCTGACCTCAGAACATCAGGCTCATATCTATGTATAAATTATTTGACTAGGGTACCTTCAGCATTGCTCTGAAGCAGGATCTTCAGTCAGCAGATTTAACCAAAAGAACACCTTCGATGCAACAACTCCCAAAATCAGTGCTGCTGTCGTTGATCTGTTTGTTTCCTCACATTGGAAACCTCAATGACTCATTCTTCTATAAAGGAAATGTATTTCTTCATAAGCAGCTGTCCTCAAATGCAGACGTTGGGTTTGCGACTTTGGAATGGGTTTCCTCTTCAGTCATTTTCCACAAATTAGGTCCTAACGAGACAAGACAAACAGGGAAAATAGCTTTTTGATGGGAACGGCATATCGGAAGGCTCCACAAAACATCAAGGCTGGGTTTTTTTAAGCCTTCCTTGCAATGTGTCATATGTTCTACCAAGATCCAAAAGCTCAAGCTGATTTCAGTACATTTTGTGTAGATGCTGCTTTTTATGCCTGAAAGCTTATGTAACCACAGCAGGAACAAAGTGCCACAACGCAGAGTTTCTGAGTGTCTTCAAAAAGAATAAAAGTAAAGTTCCTGCTGTCAACTGGCTTTTTCTTTCCACTGGAGTTCTTACCTTCAGAGTACAAGGGGGAAAAAAGCAGTCTGGTTCAACTCAAGGCCTTTTGTTGCCAAAGGCTGATTATTTCACTCGTGTAAACAGAAATTACATCTGTGATGAAAGTGCTTGTATAAAGAATGCAATTGAGCTCTTCAATGGTGAAAGCTGCTCTTAGCATGAACCTTCATTGCACACCATCAACACCACTTTAATACAAATTCTCTGTTATTGCCAGAGAGTCATAGATGCACAACTGAGTCCATTAAGCAGCACACAATGTGTTTAAATCAAGGGTGGGCAATCCTAGTGCTTGAGGGCCGCTATCCTGCATGTTTGACTTGTTTCTTTGCTCTGACATACCTAATCCAGTGATTGAATCATCTCTTCAAGTTCTGCAGTAGCCTATTAATCAAGAATCTATTCAAATCAGGTGTGTTTGAGCAGAAAAACCTCTATAACGTGTAGATTAGTGGTCCTCAAGAATCGGGATTGTCTACTCCTGGTCTAGAGTTCTGTAAACTGAATAAACTGAAATGATGGCCGAGTTCTCTAAATGTTAAAATGTTCCTCCAACCTCTGTGTGGAACAAAATTTTTGATGGAACAATTTTATGTTGGAGTGTATGGAAGTTACGAATTCAACCTTAAATGGTTTAATCAGTTAAAAAATGATTTATCCAAGAACAAATCCGACACAATTCTGACTAAACAAGCCTCATCATACTTCCAGCTGACCAAGCCTAATTAGATCAGGTGGAGGGCCACGAACGCCGTTGAGAGATGCGCGCACATGTGCCAGCGAAATCAAATCGATGAGGTAATCAATAAGTAAGGGGGCTGAGAAAAGAAGATTGCTTAGAGCCATAGGGGTGGGGGGAACACTCAGCAGACCATTCAGTTATCTTGATTAAACGCCACCAGCTCGATGGTTCGATATAGGTCAGGGTTCAACAGGTTAACACCTGATCTGGGGCAGTTATGAGCTTAGATTCTTTTAAATACTTCAGGGTCTTTGCTCTATTATCTGTCTGGCAGATGTCAGAATTGGAGTACAGGTTGAACTATTCAGTTTGCTCATGATTGAGCTCTTCAGAACTGAGGCAACTCTCACCAGAGTTGGTCCTTGGATTGCTGCTTTTGGCACCCTTTATTACCCAAAGTCAGGCTGTCACAAAGCCAATTTTTCATAAATTAAAAACCTGATTAGCCACTCAAATATGACAAAGGATTGACAAAAGCTGCAGGCAAAACTCAGTCCAGCACAAGCACATTTTTCTCCCTTAAGATTTTGTTTTGTCGGTGTAATTATATCAGAGATGTGTTTTAAAGATAAGTTTTAATGCTGAAGGTTAACAAGCTAAGTGATTATGCACGCTAATACCCACGTGTTTCCTTTCATGTAAAAGCACTTCAAGCTAATACCAAAGCTAATCACCAGTGCTGCTTCCAAGCACAACATTAAAGAATGGCAGTTGTTTCATAACTGCAGCATTGTTGCTCACGAAGATCTAATACAACCCAAACACCGAGACTTATAGGCTAAGAGCACTGCAGTGGATGGGCTAATAATAATAATATCTGGGAGCAACACCAAGAAATCCCTGGGGATAATACCAGATAATCACTACCGCACACCCCCATGGGCTAATACCAGCAGCAAAAAGGTTCTGCAGAGGCTGCAGAGTTTGGAGAAGCGGGACTGCTGGCAACTCTTCACTGCAACACATGGGACTTTGATCAAAGCTAACTTCAAAAGCTAATACCCCAGCTTAAAATCTATTGGGGACTTTTTACAAAAACCTAAACAAAAGCTGACTCTGAATGTGACCAGTGGGAGTCAGATAAAAGCCAGCCACAGATGCTTTAAATCAAAAAAGAAAAACCTTTGTTTGAACGCATGTTTTTTGCTAAAGCTAACAAATATGCTAAAAGACAGACGGCATCAACTCCAATATCCTCCTTAATCTGCCTCCGTACAACTATTTCCTGCAATGTCTTAAAACTTTATGGACGTTATTTTTTTTTCACTAGCAACAACAACATAAACTAAAAGGGCCTGAAGTAGCACAGAATGGTTCATTTTATAGAAATACCATAGTTAATGAGCCAAAACAACAGAGGCGCCTCCAGAAAGTTTACAAAGTAGGACCAGATGGGAGCCACTGATGATTTTTCAGCCAGCACACCAAAACCAAATGCTATAACAGAATTTCAAGAATTTAATCATTTTTATATATAGGCCTTTTGAAAGATATTGAAGGGGAACTGCCTTCAGCCTTGTTGTTTTATTTTGCAGTTGATATTAAAACACAAACTAAGATTATATTGTTAAGAAATAAAGTCAATGCCTTTTTGGTTAAACTTTTAAATATTTAACTAATTAGCTATAAAAAACAACTGTTATAGTCTATTTTGTGTTGGTTTGGGTCAATACACTATGGCAACCACTTTAAACTGAACATGTCATGGTTTTAAATCGTTCTATTTCTTATTTAAATCATTCAGTTGTGGTCTATATAAAGTGGAACTGCAATTCTTTCACACTTGTTCTGAAGAAGAACCTGCCCAGGGGATCTATTTAATTTTTTATCTGGATTATTGAGATCCATCAGGACATTGTCTTGAGGTGTGTCTGAGAACAACTCGTTTTGGTGCGGTCTCTTTAATTGCAAATGAGGTGCTACACAAAACTGGTTAGACAGAAGTCTATGCCCTTATTTAGCAACTTCGCAAAAAAAAATTGTGACATTATTGGTCAAAAACTATAATAGGGAATACAGAAAACTGAACAGACTGAAAAATATGACCCACACAGAATATAATGTTATCTATGCAGCACTGGCAGACTGAATTTAACTTTTTTTGAGACTCCAAGTACATAACAAAATCTATTTAAGGGCCAAAAATATTGGAATTTGCACAATATGTCCTCTTTAAATATGACTGAATCCTAAAGTTATTCAGTTATAGATCTAATAATTAATTTCTGAGACATTGGTCTTTCAGTTCATGAGATATTTTAGTCTATTTAATTTATTCTTGTAGCTAAAGGCAACATTGCAAACAAACACCATCAGTTAGGACTAAGATTATAAACTGGGGATGATTTTAAAAAAACAAAGTTTTAGCTCTATATTTTAAAACCTGACTACTTTAAAGCCATTTTTGTGTTTTTTAAAGCTGATTAGTTTTGGCAGCCGTCATGAATTGTGTTTACTCCAAGAGTGAGTCAGTTGTAGATGTACATTTGATGACTACCAGAGTTTCATTAATATCCGTGCAATAGCTCACAAAAAGCAGAACTCTGCAAAACAGATTACACAACTCACCACAAACAAACCATCTTCCCAACACTCTAGGGATGAAAAACAGCCTCGAACCTGAGTCAAAGTGAGGCCTCAAAGACTTAACACTAAAGCTGGGTGTTACGAGGCGCATAGATGATGTTATCCCCACTGGAAGTGTTGCATCAACTGCCAGTTCCTCGCCGACTACGGCAGGCGAGCCGGGACACGACATCGTCTGAGCGCTGCGTGCCCGGCGTGTCAAAGAGGCCCGCTCAGCTCGGCTACATTCCCAACAACTATTATACAGCGCATTAATGAATGGGCCCCACTGTTGTTCCCTGAGTCATCCAGGACTGCGGCAGCGGCAACACCTGACACTCTCTAATGTATTCAAGCAGAGGAAGTGTGATGGTTTTCAGACTTTTATCCACCGCCGCGTACTGTAGCCCACTCTGCTGCTCAAACCTCACACTTTCAACCATATCACAGTTATTATATCTCTGTTCTGACTCAGAGAAAATAAAAGTACATGGATCATTTTTACTCACAGACATTTTGAATATTGGCTTCGCCCATATTTTCATACACCCACGCAGCTGTATCTGTTAATCTGCTGCATTTGCACTGCGGCAAGATGTAGGAACATGTTCCTGTTCCAACCCTCAAATCCATCTTTTCTTTTTCCATTCATAAACGGTTCTCTTTTGAACTCTTGTGCAAAATGACCCAGATAATAAAAATGTCTAAAACCAAACTTTTTTTTTTGTAGTTTTTACTCAACCTCAACCACACTTTATTTAACAAAATAGAAGCAGGTCAAATATCACAAAGCATATAAATGTAACTTTGAAACACAGCGTTTGAAAGTTATGACAAGTTCATCAGTGGGCTGTGGCACAGTAATTCTCCACAGAATAGAGGCAATCTACTGACAACACTCCCCCCCCCCCCCTCTCAAATCCAGATGTAAATGCACAGACAAGCAAGGGAAAATTTGTGTGTGTGTGGGTAGGTGGGGTGGGGAGCCAGGTGGATGAAACTGAAATAAAAAAAACAGGAAAAATGAACTAAAACAAATGGTGAGTATCACAGATATGCTGGGACGTTCGCTGCTGTGTGGTCACATGTTTTATGATGTTGGGGGAAGGGTGCACACACATGCAAACGGTCACGCCAGCTGCTTTCCCCCCTCCCCCCACCTGCTCGCATTTGTCCTCACAGAAAATGCACACGTGTCCAAAAATAAATACATAAATAAATAAATAAATAAAAGAAAGCAAAGAGAAAGAGGTGGGAGGGGAGACGGTGATTCAGCACCATGGACTGCGCCAACCTGGCTACTGGGAAAAAAATATACTGAACCAGGGGAAGGGGGTGATGTTGAAGGTGGGGAGTAGGGGGTAAGTCTGTACACAGTCATCAGGACTAAATTAGCCAAATCTTTTCAAAACCATCCCTTTTATTAGTCTTCCTTTTGTTCCAATTTGCAAGCTTTCAATCCTGGGAGTTCACATTAGAATTGAAAACAAGATAATCTTTAATTCAAACAAACACCAGCAACACTTTCCTCACACTGCCTTGAATGGATAGTTTAAGTCTTTTAAAGTAGGGTTATGTAGTAAAACTATAAACAATATTTGCATTAAGATATGTAGAAGTATAAATATTATAATATTATTTCTGACCTGATTGATGAGCTAATGGTTAATTTGAGTAAGACCAAAACCAAAGTCTAGTCTTAAAAACAATTCCAAGTTGAAGAACCTCAAAACATATCAGGCAAATAACAACTTTTTTCAAATGTTATTTCGTATATAACATTTTACAGTTTGTTCCTGCTGAAAGTGCTGCAGCTAGCTGCTAATGCCACCTATTTGCATTTGTAAATATTCAAAAAACTCGAAATAACTGATTAACGCAAAACTGACAGAGGTCTTGAGATTTTTTTAATGCAAGAATTTTCAAAAAAAAATTACATTGAAATTGTTTTAAAAAAGCAGCAATTCACTAAGGTCCTAGCACTGATCAGATTAGCTGTTAGCTCATCTGTCCAGTCAGAAATTAATTGTTCATAAGCATTTTTACAGAACCCCACTTTAAAACATCTGAATTATCCCATTTTGAATTTGTAGACATTTTAAGCAAGCAGCAGACCCCCCTGCAATTAGACAGCTGACTTCTGCAAAAACAGCTATTCAGTCATGGCGTTGTTTACAAAAGTCCACTGTAAACAAACAAACAAATGGGTGAAGGAAAAACCAAAAACATGCGACCCACAGAAAGAGTACCTCAAGTTTCCAAAATGCTGTTAAAAAAAGGCATCTTGCATTAACTGAATGTGTCTGATTTGGGCCTGTCCTCCCCGGCCCTATCTTTTCTTTTCTACGGCCCTGCTTCCAGTACAATTCCCAGCAAATACAGTGTGGTTTGTATTTGGACAGGATTAGATGGCTTTACAAAAGCTCACAATATGATGAAAGTGAATCATAGCCGTAAGCTTCTTTTGTGTGGAGGAATACTTTAAAAAAAATGCTCTATTCTACATCAGACTACATGTAGATCAAATAGGAAATACTTCTTTGCAAAAATAAGATGGTAAAAAGAAGAATATGCAACTCATATAAAGAGTTTGTCAAGTTTTCGTAATTCTAAGTTTGAAAAAGGCATCTTGCATTTTTGTCTCATAAGGGCCATCCTCCTCAACCCTGCCTCCTAATTATGGCCCTGCTTCTAAAAGCTATCTACAACAGCAAAATCAAAGGTTTTACCATCCTATTTTTGAAAAATCTCGCTTTCCGCTATATTTTTTCCCTCCTCTCACTAAAAGCAGGCTATGTTCATCAACACACAAGAAAAAAAACCCACTGGACTGTTGTTGTAGCTACATGAACTTTTGCAGCAGAAGCATCTGAGTGCCGTAAACCGGTCATGCTCATCTGCCATGTCTGGAAAAAAAAAGTCAACAATTGGCACACCATTTAAAAAGAACAACAGGTTTTGTTTTTTTGTTTTCCTCTTTTTTTTGTTGTTTTGTACATTCATAAAGGAGATGATGACTCTCGGAGATGTAGGTTTCAAATTTGCAACCACCTAAGTATAAATAACCGCATTAATATTCGACAAAACCCAACGTAAAGAAAAAAAAAGAAAGGAAACATGCACTGACAGCTTCACTTCCACTCCAGTCGATTTGATTTTTTTAACCCCTTTCAAAACAACAAATACAAATCCTAACCGCAGGTTCACAAAAAATAGAGAAATGGCACTTTTTGTATATATAATTCTTAATATCTATATATATATATTGTGGTCATATTGATAGAACATGAAAAGTTTGCCTCTTTGTTGGTGGTTATGGTTCCTCGCCGTCATGTGTGTCTGAAACCATGCGGATTATCATCATCATCATGCATTTTTTATGATACATCAGTCCAGAGTATTTACATGTACATTCATGCGTTCGTGCACCATTCCCCTGATTGTTCTCACACGCACACACACACGCACGCACACACTCAGTCTCTTGGTTCTCCTCCTTTCTTTTTAATATATTCTGTCTCGGAGATCTTGACTGCGGCAGAAAGGAGGAGGGTGGAGGAAGGAAGGGAGGGAGGGTGGAGATATATTACAGATTGGAGGCTTTAAATAAGTTTGTGTTCACACTTCAGTTTGAGTTTGTAATCCAGTGTTTTGGGAGGTGGGGTTCTGTTTTCACGCATCGTTTGTGACTGAGAGGTGGGTGCTGCAGTCGAAGCCCCTGTGCGCACCCCCGTCTGCGTGATAGGGCCCGCTGTGCCAGTAAGACGAGTCACACACCGTCTGCAAAGAGTTGATCTCTGACGCAGAGGAGTTCCCCTCCCTCCGCTTAGAGCGCTTCCGGTTGCGCAGGATGAACACGAGCATCCCTACCACAGTGAAGGCCGACGTGACGAAGACCAGCAGCAGGCCTGGGACAAGCACGGAGATGGACACCCGGTTGGGTTCCAGGTAGGAGTTTGAACGTGTGCCGCCCGAGTCCTGAGCGAACGTGGCGTTCTTGGACGGTGAGGTCGGCGGCGCACGCTCATACAGCCTGGAGCACATGAGGTCGTTCCGGACGTGGCGGAAGTCCCGCTTCCAGAACTCCTCGGGAGTCTCGCACTTCAGGTCGCTGACAATCACATCGGCCCCCAGCTTCTCCGTCCATTGCTTGAAGGGCACGATGTTGCACGAGCAATCCCACGGGTTCCCGTGCAGGTCAATCTGAATGATTGAGCTGAGCTGGTCCAACACACCAACCACGGGCAGGTAGGGGAAATAATTATTATGCAGGCTAATTTTGGACAAAGAAATCCCAAGAAAAGCATCCGTGGGTAAAGACTTGAGCAGGTTGTTGTTGAGGAACAGAACCCTCAGGTTGGGCATGGGGCTGAAAGCTCCTGCCACCACCAGCTGGATGTCGTTGTATTCCAAACTGAGGTATTCCAGATTCACCAGGCCCACAAACATCTCAGCCACCAGAGTATCCAGGTAGTTCTTATCCAAGTAGAGCCATCTGAGCTCGCTCTGGTTTTGGAACGTGCCGTTGTCAATCACCTTGATGTTGTTTCCCCCCAGATCCAGCAGGTTGAGGCTGCCATAGCCCAGCAGCTGGTTCTTCTTCACCGCGTGGATATTGTTGTCCCTCATGTTGAGCTCGTGGGCGGACAGCGGTTTGGGTTTGAGTCCGGCCAAGCTCTCCATCTTTTTACCCTCACAGTTGACCCCCAGCCCCTGCCTGGAGCCCACTAGTTTGCAGCTGCATGGCTGGGGGCACGTCAGGTTGTGCAGCTGCTCCCCATCGCCGTTCACTCCTGTCACCACTGGAGTGGGTTTTGTTTTCAGCTGCCAGTTCTCACGAGACTTGGAGTGGCTTTTGGGGCCACGAGGTGTGGGGGCGTCTCTGAAAGGCGTGGGGCGAGGCTGGCCCTTCTGAGCGGTCTCCTCCTGTGTGGGAGGGGCCACCAGGCTGGTGTCAAAGCCCCCACTCTGTGAGGGGCACAGCTCCGCCTCTGACGTCTCGTTCAGGTCGCTGCCCTGCAGCCGGGTGGGGGCCTCGCAGACCACCCTGCCGATGAGTGCGTTGCGCGGTATGTTCTCCAGCCACTCTTTCAGCGACACCAGCTCACAGTTACAGTCCCACGGGTTGTCCTCCAGCAGGACCTCCGCTATGCCCGGTATCTGCTCCAGTATCCCCTCATAAGGCAGCGTTTTGATCCGGTTCCCCCTCAGGTCGAGGTGCGTAATGGGCACATGCTGGAACACATTGAGGGGCAGCGCACTGATTAGGTTGTCGTTCAGTATCAACACCTCCAGCTTGTTCAGGTCTCTGAACACGACCGGGTCTATGTCCCTCAGCAGGTTAAAGTCTGCTTGGAGGTACTCCAGATCATCCAAGCCCAGGAACGTGCTTTTCTTAAATGACCTGATCTTGTTGTTATTGATGTGCAGCCGCTTGACCAGCTGCAGTCCCAGGAAGGCTCCGGGTACGATGTCATGCAGGCCGTTGTTCTCCAGGTGCAGGCTCACGGCGTTGTAGAAGTTGGCAAACTCGTTGGGGAAAAGCCTGGAGAGCGAGTTGCCGTGCAGGAGAAGGTGGTAGAACTGCGAGCTGGGACCCGCGAGGTGCCGCAGCGTGCTGAAGCCCCTCTTCTCGCAGTCGATGTGCAGGTCGCCCTCCACGTCCCCGCACGAGCAGACCCGCTCCTTGCACACGTCCCTCGTAACATTTCCGCTGGCAACACAAAGAGCCGCATTCAGCAGGACGATCCAGAGCAGCATTTTCTTTCAGGGTCCCTCTCGCAACAAGCAATTCATTCCCCGCGTTCAAGACATGCGAGCCGCGAAGCTGTCTGCATCAGTGAGGAGGTGGGAAAAAACAAACATTTAGGAAGATTTAGAACAAATCCGTGCCTCAGACTTCCAGTTTCAGTCTCTGTTTTGCTCAGTGAATCCTCAAATGTTGCAGATAAGAAGCAAAAGCAGCCATTCTTGGTTTTTCTGTCACTTCACACTGACCTTGGTGAGGTTTAGAGGGGGGGGACAGAGCGGCTGCCGTCTTCGGGAGTCGTGCGTGGCGCTGCGGCGTCGGGAGCTGTCCCCTCTCCCCTGGTGCTGCTGCTGGGGGGCTTCACAGGCGATCCAAAACACCCGCATATCCTCCCCCTTCCTCCTCCTTCCGCGTCTGTTTGCGCCGTTTCGCCTCTTTGAAATTAAGAAAAGAACAAGAACAAGAAGAAGAAGAAAAAGAGGTATTTTTCCTTGCACGAGAAATCACTATAAATGGATCTCGGAGGCTGCGTTCATCCTTCGCTCCGAGAAAGATCTGACACCCTCTGCTGAGCTGTAATGGCCAAGAGAAAAAACAGAAAAAAAAAATCCGTCGACTGACTGAGGGAATGCTGAGAGGAGACGGGGCAGAATCAATCCACACATACACACACACACACGCACACACACACACACAGAAAGAGAAGAGATTTCTTCTTTTTTTTCTTCCCAGAAAATAAAGCAAATCCTCTTGTTTCAGTTTTGTCCACAGCGTCTCCAGCTGCGAGGTAAAAGCTCCATGATGACAAAAACCAGCCGAGGGTTTGGATCGTGATCAGTTCACTGACTTTGCCCCCCCCTCCTTCTTTGCCTGTTCTCTCCAAACTGGGGAGGGAGAGAGAGGGGTAGGAGGAGAGACTCTCTCTGCTCTGAAAACACTGTTGAATGCGGCAAAAAAAACCTCTTCTCCTCCACAGACCAGCTTCAGTCCGACTTTAAAAGAAGAAGAAAAAAAAAAACCAAAACAAAACTATACAATAACAGATGCGTCAGTGTGGCTCCCCTGTATGCGCATGTGTGTGTGTGTGGGGTGTGTGTGTGTGTGTGAGTCTGACGTTGTAATATTCACTTCCATTTAAATAAAAATATGAGCAACTGTGCAAGAAAAGAGAGAGAGAGAGAGAGAGATAAAGAGAGAGAGAGCGCGCGCGAGCGCTCCTGTATGGATTGTAATCCACGGTCTGAGATTATTACATCAGCAAAGGGGGGAGAACTGCCCCCCCCTGTCTCCACACACACACAGCTCATCCATCTGCAGAGCTCCTTTTGAGAGAGAAAAAGAAAGTTAAACATCCACTCCTCCTCTCTCCCTTCTTGTCTTCTCAAATTGTGGTCCCAGGAGCCCCCAGGGGTCCGCGAGAGGTATCTTGGGGGTCCCTCAAAATTTCACGAAATTGTTAATTTTGTTTTTATTTTTAAAATGCATGGGGAACAATGAACTAATAAAACCGACATAATAAGTTATACATATATATATGTGTGTATGTATTCTCATGGCATTTAGGGGTTGAAATGACAAAACAGCATGGGGTTTATGATGGGGTCGCTGGAATTTTTTCGCCCTTATAAGGGGTCAAACCCAAAACATTTGAGAACCCCTGGGACAAAACAATAAGGTGGAAATAAATACATAAATAAGATTAAATTAAAGTCCTAGCTTTCCTTAAAGAAATAATATCCCCTTTTTTCAACAGACCTTGAATTTAAGATGACAGCCACAACTGACGCGAGTATGTGTTTAAGATGACTCTCAGCTACCACCACCCCCAGTTTCAGCTCAGCATCCATAAAACCATCCAAGTTTTGGTCCTTGATGTGTTGGTTAAATGTTGATTAGCTGTGGCAGTCATCTTGAATTGGAGTGATTCCAAAAGTGAATCAATTGTAGATACAAAATAAATGATTACTTTCTGAGAGTTTCAATAAAATCAATCTGCTGATTCTGGCAATTTTTTGCTGACAGACAAACAGGGTTGATGTCAATGCTTAAAACAGAAGTTTTTATGCAAAGACTCTTGTCCAATGAGTAGAGCTTGGTTTAAATGTTGTGGATGACTCTCAGCTTCTACCACACCAAATTTTAGCTCATTATCTGTAAAACTGACTAAGCTACAGTCATTTATGTGTTGTATAAGGTCAGTTAGCCTTGGCAGCCATCTTGAATTGGGTTGATGCTAAAATGGTATCTGCTGTTGATGAACAGCAAGTAATTATTTTATGCATGTTTTATTGAAATCATTGTAATTTTTCAGAAGATATTTTGCTAACAGTTAAACACACACAAAGACATGGTCAAGGACATTATAGCTGCTATTTGATAATGATGATAGGTCAAGAGGTTCTGGAGGTGCAACACAACAACACTGTAGACTCCTACATGTGTCTGTAAATCACTTCCATTATGCTCCATATTACCACAGAACACAGGAGGAAAGTACTGTTTAGCCAGAAAATGTAACAGATAAACAAATATTACAAAATGCTCACTGCTTAAAGCTTAATTTTTTCTGAAGTGAGGTTATATTATTATCTTACCTGTTGTAAACAGGGCTTACATCTACCTCAAAAGCGTTTAATTTTAACGAGACTGATGAGCTAATAGCTAACAGCTGCTAAAGCAATTTCTCACAGGTGATCAATGCTATAATGCTAATCCTAGTTTACCGCTTTGTGTATAGCTTTTGAATGACCTCAGTTTATACCAGACTGCCAAGTTGATGATGACAGTTTTTGTAGCTACTTTTTATTACAGTAATAAGCTGTTTTTCCAACTTTCTGTATCTTCAAGCATTACTGAAACGCTAACCTTAGCTTTACTCATATAATTCTGACCAGACTGACAAAGAACAAGCAGCAGCCAGTTGTCCAACTTTTCGTAATGGCCAGCTATATTTCAATGGTAATGCTTGCTTCTACATGAACAGTGAAGGGAAAGGGTGGGAATTCAGTTTCTACTGTTTGTTGTTTTCATCCTCCTCTGTAACAATGCTACAGCTAACAAGGTTTTTATTAGCGCCCACCTACAACAATCTAAAGTTATTAAGTTGTGCAGAAATATCCTTCAGTAACCACAGGAAGGCGTGCAGCTTCGGCAACAACTCCACACTTATAACTTCAACACGCTCTCCACAAGTTCTCCATAAAATCCTACAATTGGTTTGATGGAGAAAATTTTTTTTTCGCTAAGACAGCGGAGTTTTTATTTTCTCTTGTTTCCTCTTGTCTCCCGTTTGTGTCCGTGTGCGTTCAACGGGAGCTTCAAGGACACGATGTTGGTGGGGCAGTGGGGTGGACACTGTTGGATTTAATGAATATTTTGTTTGCCAACTTGCAATGTGGTGCTGGGCCCCTGCTGCGGGGCAGATCAAAGCATGCGGGCGATGTGTTTGAGCTGATTGTCGACGCGAATCCCTGGTGTGTGGAAAGCAAAAAGCAAACAGAGGCCGTGGGGAAGGCAGGGGGACAATCGTGCAGCCGAGCTGAGAGGACATCAGTCCTTTTCACTAAATAGCTGGATGTGGTGTGAGTGTGCATGTGTGTGTGTTTGTGTGTGTGTGTGTGTGTGGCTTCCAGGGAGCCCCTCCAGCATGCATCATACTCAGGTTCCAGCTTGCATGCTCTTGTAGGGCAGGTGGGGGGGTGGGGGGTGGGGCCCAGCGTAGTTATGTTCTAGCATTTTGTTTTCACCAAAATAAAATGACGTAAGAAACAGTTCTGTCACCATGTGAGCTCAGCGTTTAGACTAAGATCTAACCCTCCAAACAAGATAAATCTTTTTTTTATATGACTACTAATATGAAAATAAGTACTAAGTAATAAGTACAGAGTACTAACTGTGAGGCTCAGCGTGGTGATGTGGATGTGTGAATACATATAGTCTCAACCAACTGTGGGATTTATTTTCATGGAGTTTTAACCAAATAGCATTTTAAAAATGTTACAAGCAGATGTAATGAAAGGACTGGTTAAGATCTCATCGAGTGGAGCTAGTGTCTTTGTCTTTTGGAGGTGTCCATATTTAAATAAAAGGGTGGAGCCTAAGCTCAAGACTTGATGATGATTGGATACAGCTCTAGATTATCTTGCTCTTCTAAAATTTGTAGAGCATTATCCAGTTGGCATATTTGGTCATTTCAATGTAATGATAATGTGATTCAGGCTGTAACAGAGAAAGGAGAGACAAAAATGAGTTAAAATTTCTCTAAATGTTTAGAACTACAGTTTAACTTAATACAATTATTCATGACTGATTTGCATAGAACCACACCATCACTACATTTATTTTCCTGTACAGTTTCAGTAAAACATGTATATCAATCTTAAGCTTTAAATTTATATTTATGCACTGAAGATTGATATTAGACCGAACATTATAATGTAGAACAGTGCTTCTTTACAACAATAAGGTTTATATGATTTTTCTATCCATAGTTCCTGACAGATGAACAAACAAACAAGTCATTGTAGTGTGGGGTGTAATTGATCTACATTAAATCTTCCGTCTTTATCCAAGCTTGGAATTGACAATGTCCTTAAGAGACACTCAAACAGAGCTATTTGGGTTGTTTTATTTTGTTTTTGTTGTATTTTATTCTTTTTTCTTCCCATTGGAGCGAACCACAAATTTCTGTGAAATATTGTAGTTTGTTACTTTGTAAAGATGTTTTCAACTTGACAAGATTACGGATATAAATGGACCATAAAGAGACTAAATGGGAAGGAAAAAAAACTGTTTGCTGGTGAAAGTGAAGTTTGTCTCTTTTCTCCTCCTCTGCTTGCTGAGTGACTGCTGAATGAATGGTGCAGCCTATAAGTCTCCAAACACACCAGAAAACGATCTACATTTCACTTTGTTTAGTTAAAAAGAAGACACTAGAAGGATCTGAAAACTTCTAAATCTAACGAGAAAGTAGCTTGACAAAACAGACCCCGGCACAGACTACATGCTTGTTTACTCATTTTGTCCAGATGGTATGTTCAGAGACCAAAGAAAATGTTGAATTTCTCAGAACTGACATTTTAAAAACCGGGGAAACAAAATATCTAATTTTTTTTTACATTTATTGTTTGGTCAGTTTCTGATTTGAGCTAGCCTGGTAAGAACCTCGGCTGTTGAAAAATAATTTTTTGCTAGAGGAGTGGACTCTATTGAAGTTTAAAATGATTGGATCTGATTTACCCAACTGCTAATGTTTGGCTGTGATGTGTGCAGATGTAGCAAGTATGTTATTTTTTAATAAAGTGTGCCAATAGCAAACTTAATCAATCTTATTATAAATTGGACTTGTTATTAGATGATTTAAGTAAGTCTCTGTGAGAGGGGGTATTTAAGTACACAGAATCACAGACTTAATTTGTGTTTGATTTGCAAAGTATATTTGAACTGTGTGCAACAATTTCTCCCCCCAAAAATTAACTATACACACACTGAATAGCCATTCAATTTGATAAATATATACAGTGAAATAGTATACAACAGACAAACAATCAGGTTCATTATTCTCTTTGCAAATTATTAATTTACAATTTCTTCCACACTCAAGGTTTTAGTGTTCAAAACACAGTCCCCGATAAATGTCCTGAAAGGCTAAAGTCAATGGTTCAGGCTAAACAAACCAATGCTTTGAATGTCTGGGTGAGCCATATAACAGGAACTTAAAGATTTGCAGCAGTCCAAAACCAAGGGGAAAAAAAAACAGAGTTCAACTGGCTGCAGAAGCCTTCTACCAACCCAGACAGAACAGATGAATTCCTCCAGATTGAGAATGAACGATCCAAATCCTTAGAGGAAAAATGATTCTGGATCTAGGTCCTGGGCCTTTTTCTGTAGCTTGCCATCATTCTAAGACCAATTCCGTTTTTTAAGTTAAATACAAAGTCCTTTCGCCTCATCGGTCTTTTGATAATTGGCTCCTGCAGCGAGTCCTGCTCAAACTTCCCTGTGGTCCTACCGGCATGTTTGCTTGACCAGTAATATAGCCACTTATTGGTCCTTATGGTCATGTTTCTGTATGACGGTACGCTCGTGAGAATGAATAATAACGTGAGAGGAAATGCATGAAGTGCATACTAGGAGAGAGAGAAAATGAGTTTTCTACCTGTGTTACATAGAGCACCAGCTTGACTGTGTAGAAGCTACGCTAAGAAGCTAACTGGAAATTGCGTGCGCTGTAAAAAACCATCTCCTACTGGGAAGAGAGGAGTACCGAGCAAAACAAGATGGCTGTAAATGAGTGCTGCAGGCTTGTGAGACAAATTTGATTTATTTGGAAGCCTTGTCAACACAGACTGCATGACTTCGTTCATGTCCTCCGCTGCCATTGCTAAACTACTAGGAAACTTAAACGGTGCAGAAAATCAACGTCATTCACAACTCCTCCCTCTGTTCGCCGATTGGTCTGGTTGGAATTCTACCGGAGAAATCCTTGTCTATGAGAGGAACCCTAAAAGGAGCAGTGAAGGTAAACTGTGCAGAACTGTGTAGGAAGGCAAGGGCAAGGCTAGGTTTGAGCCGATCAAGGTGAAAATTCAATCCAATGGCTAGTTAGGCAGTTTCAGGCCAATCGCCCAGGGCACCCCTAGTTTACACCAATGCTATCACATGACTTTTCTTGGCATGCTATCACATGACTTCAGAGAGGAGAGTGGCCATATTGTTTAGGGAAGACAACAGACAGCAGGTGGTAACAATGACATGTTAGATTGAGGTTAGCACATCAATGAAACTCATTTTGCTAATGTCTAGGTCTGTCGCCAGGATTTTGAGTAAGGAGGTTATTTTCTGGGAAATGAGAACCTTTTAAGCCGGGAATATGGGGCCACTTAGGGCAACGCCTTGGTGGTGGGACAGGTCTGAAGCTTCTGCATTTTACCGGTTAAAAAAATTGTAATTCTGATGTACATTGTCTGCTGAAAAGTTATCAATGGAGTTTTGGGAAGTTTAGCAATAAAATTGTAATATATATTAAACACAATAAAGAAATTCATCTGACAGCCTTGAACATTTACTCGTTACTACACATTTATTTTTTTAACACAGCCTTTTGATTTTTTTCTGTCTAATCAATGGGAGCCAATTATAGTTCAAACTGTCACCTTGAATGTCATTCTTAGCTACAATGTGTAGAGAAGTCAAAATAAGGTGTGGAAAAAAGTTTTAGGTGTGCAATACAAAAGAAAAAATAAATTAAAAAATGCTTGTATGATATCAAAATGTTTTCAGTGCACACATTGTTGGACTTAAAGGCAGATTTTTCTGTGTGACTTTTGGAGAGAATACGTTTTCACAGTCAGATGGTTAGTGAATGCAGGCTACATGAGATACAAACCTTTTTCTTTTTTGCAGTATAGGGAATGAACTTTCCTTTTATATTCTTTAACTCAATGAGTGTTAATGTTTCCTCCTCTCTTATCTGCAGGCATCACGTCATCAAACTTAGCTTTTAAGTCAGTTATCCACCTGCTTCTAACTTATCAACAAACAAATGCTTGAACAATTTCTGGCTTTTAATTTCCTACATGAATTAGCTTTTCTTCATTAAAACAAAAAACAACATTATTGTGTTGGGATTGAACTTAATATTTTCAAAAAAATATTTTGACATCTCTTTAAGAATATTTTTGAACTTTTCAATCTCTTTTTTTGAATTGTTCTGTTATCCTGCTGGTGTTTGAACCAAACACGATGGTGCTGATGTTGTTATCGATGAGCAGAAGCCACAATTGTGACTTGTGTTTCAGATAATTATAGAGCTCAAAGGAATCTCACATTCCAGATAGTACTGAAACGATCAATAGCATTCAATCAAGCTGCGATGTTGAGCCCAAAAATTGTCTGCAATTTCCTGCTTTTACTCCAACACTCTCATCAGCAGGATGCATCCTAAGCTGCCATTGTTGCAATCACCTGTAATCGTTAGGTTGGTGTTTAAAGAAAAGATCAAATCAACCTGTAAAGGTGATTTGTCGTTAACAATCACTCTTTTTTTGTGTGTGATCGATGCGCAAATAAATTTTTAAAAATGTGCTGTCAAGGGAGGTGCCGGTCCTGTTTTTTTACTCCACCATAGGAAATGTCACTGCAGACAAGATGTCAGATCTAAGATAATAAAAGATCAAGCTGGATCATTTTTTTATTTCCTGTAGTTTTTCCTTGAAAGACACATTTTTTAAGAATACAGACCAAAACGGCATGATTTGTTCTTTAAAATGCTACTTGACCTTCCCTTAAACATATTTTCAAAGACTAAATTTCCTTTTTTGTTGTTGTTGTTGTTGTTGTTTTTTTAATTAGAACATAAAAACAAATCAATGAACTGGCACAGAAATCAACATTTTTGTTAGATAAATTTTGGTAAATCATCTTGTCACCTAGCTTTGTTCCTAATGTGCTGATTTCTGTCTTTTATTGTCTTTATTTGGGAAGCAAACACTCTGGTTCCCTCCAGAAGCTCATCATTGTTTGGGTGAAGCCTCTGCTCCCAGGGTTTAAAAAACTGTGGGTTTTTAAGTGTTAAATGCTCTGTGGGATAATTACCAAAAGGTCAGGGGCTGCATTAAGCCTGTTTTCACATCTAAATGTTGGCTTGGTGTCTGCAGGCAGCATTCAAAAAAGGAGCAGGGCTGTTTGAGGGTCTGCATTAAGCCACTGGAAAATAAAATATTTATTTATTTATCTTTTATTTATTTGTTTATTTATTTATTTATTTGTTTATTTATTTATTTATTTATTTATTGGCTTTGGCAGCCTTCAGGTAAATGTTTGCATAATTTCACTCTCCTTGGAATTGGTGGAATGCTTATCACCTGCCGCCTTTCATACCAGACAAATGTACAACTAATTTAAGAACACTATAAGTAAATAATAAAAAAATTAAAATGGGAATAAAACAATAAAATCAAATCAACATCTAACAGGTAATGAAAGTCAAAACGGAGTTATAAGTGAAAATTTAAAATTGTGTAAAGGCAATTTGTTTCACATGGAGAATGGGCAGGTAGGTATGGTTGTAGCAGCTCAGGAAGATGAGGAGGAACAAGGCCATTTGAAGATTGAAAAACAGGTGTGATGTGGTTCAATACCACCAAATTGTTTCAGTATATTCTTGCTAAAATTCAGACATCTTAGCCCATGGGTGGGCAATCCTGGTCCTCGAGGGCCGCAGCCCTGAATGTCTTACTTTTATTCCCTACTCCAGCACACTTGATTCAGTTATTGAATTACTTCTTTCAAGTTCTGCAAAGACCTGATAATTACCCATTCATTCAAATCAGTTGTGTTGGAGCAGAGAAACAAATGAAACATGCAGGTTGCGGCCCTCAAAGACCAGAATTCCCCACCCTTGTCCTAGCCTCTCATCAAGGCAATCAAGACAAAGCATCCTTTTCCTTTAGAGACAAATAAATCTGGTTTTCATCATCCGCATATCAGTGGAAATTAATCATTAGTTTTTTTTTTAAAACAGGGCCAAGTTGGAGCAAGTAAATTGAAAATAAGAGGACTAAGAATTGAGCCCTGAGGAACTTTAAATACAGGGGGGCAAAAGATCTAAAATCACAGAGGCTGACACAGAATCTTGGAACTGCCAAATAAAACCTGAACCACTCTAGTGCCACAGTCATAATACCTACCCTCTGACTTGACTCTTGGTTGTAGATGTGCATTAGAGATGGAACAAATAGTTCTTTGAAAGATCCAGGGGCCTCATTTATAAAGGATTGCATGGAAACCATACTAAAAGTTAACGTTTGGCCAAAAGGTGAAAATGGAATACGCCAAAAAAAATTCAGATTTATAAAACCGTGCGCATGCACACCTTCAAGCACTTTTCCTTTATTGATCACAGCTGGTCGGCAGACTTTGCTCACAAGGTCCCGCCTCAAGTTCTGCCCTCTACACTCCCACTCTCAACCATAAACAGTCAATGCAAAGTACCTCATGAATGTTAAGGTGTATTTAAATTAGTCAGCTGATCAATGTTA
>JARVJO010000186.1:2324768-2337943 GCA_031762555.1 Cynodonichthys magdalenae | reverse complement strand
GGTGTCCTGCAGATTGTTCTCCATGAAGATCTGGAACAGAGCCACAGCACCACTGCAGCTCCTGAACTAGATCAGACATCTTGGTACTGGCCTGAGTGAGCCTTCATGGTGGTGAACTGTAGAACTGGCTGTGGTCCTGCAGGAAACTGTCTGCCTGCAGCAGTGTAGAACTGACCAGATGCTTTGTGAATGGTTCAAGATGGTGTCACAAACCTAAAAAAGAAAATGCACAAATTTAATTCATTATGGAGATGGCTACAAGTGAGCTTTCTAATATATATTTAGTATATAGAAAACAATTTATGTTATTTTAATAGCAACAAATTGTTGCACCTCTAACGTAAAATATTACATTATATTTTTATTTTAAAAATGTAATAAGTTCATTAAAAAACAAAATAAAATCTATGCACAAAAGAAGACAAAATATAAATAAAATGAAAGGGAGTACAAAGAAGAAAAATATCTTCTAATATCTGCCCCATTTTCAAGAATAAAATCAAACAATAATAATTTACAAAAAACAAAACTAAAAAAAAATGTTATATTATATTATATTATATTATATTATATTATATTATATTATATTATATTATATTAAGTTGTGTTCACCATTAAAATATAATATATATATATACTGCTCATAAAAATAAAAGGAACACTTAAACACAATCTAACTCCAAGTAAATCAAACTTCTGTGAAATCAAACTGTCCACTTAGAAAGCAACACTGATTGACAGTTTCACATGCTGTCAGCATATTCAACTTTTTTTTTGAACAGTTTTGTTTTTGTTTGAGCAGTTCTATAACAAAAGTCTTTTAGCTTTTCTCTTACCTGTTTTAATCAATGCTGGGTAAGATCCTGTTGCTTAAAAACAAGGCAGTAAAGCTAAACGTAGCATTAGCCTCATTACTAGCGGTTAGCTTAGCCTTATTGCTAATCCAGATCCAGGAAAATTATCGAATGTAAACACTCCTTCATTGGTCTGTTGCCCTTCATGTCCATCTGATCAGGTCCAAGTTCTTTTACTTTAAGCTTCTCCTGGTGTGTTCTCACGAAAAAGGTTTTGTTTTAAGAGACTTTGCTGAGCTGTTAGCTCCTTGATTAACTTACTGGTTGGCGAGTCCGGTCGTACTGAACAGACGTTGACCCACTTCCGGTATGCAAAGCACGTTCTGAGCGCAGGTCAACTGTGCCCAGAGACCCCCCTATTTTTTTGCATTGAGGACCTACTGCGCATGCGCAGGAGTTAACATTAGGCTTCAATTAAAATTTATAATTTATAAAAATAAAATTTTTAAATAAAAAAAAAAAACATTAGGCTTCAATGGCAAAGATTTCTGCGCCCTGGCGTGAACCGGAAGTGACTAAACACGACAATGCTCATGCATAAAATGAAACTTTATCCATTAATAACTGTTAAAAATGTATCTTACACATCTAAAACGAATATAGATATTTCTACTAAACATTTTATTTTGTTATTTTATTTTTTATATTTTTGTGTTTTAAAAATAGTGTGGTGCGGCGCCCTAGCGCCCTCTATTGGGTGTAAAGTTTCAAACCAGCCTGTTTTAAACCAAATCATAGAAATGTAAGACCAGTTGAATGTAAAATTAAACATGTTGACCTAGAATTCATTTATTTGATTTTATGAAAAAGTGTTGTGAAGGTAATCTCAATATTAAGGGTAATATAAGTTAAATGAGAAATTATTATTATTGCCTAGAACGTATGCATGAAAAGTACCTTTGCAAGTAAGTGTAAAACATTTAAAAGTGAGATTAATAGTTAGTTTTCAGCTCAGTTGGACTGTAAATGGGGCAGGTGTGACCAGTAGAAGGAAAGCTATTCATTCAAATACTGGGAGCAATATGCATTTTGACTAAATGTAGGAATAAACATGTGTTTGAGTCAAGCTGTGCCCCAGTAGCTGGAGCTTAATGGCAGTAGTGATGGAGACTTTGGGCAGCATGATGCTGGTACCTTTTAGGGTCCTTCACAGATGCAGGCCCAGTTCCAAATCATTGACTAACTGAATACTGATTGGGTGATCTTGGCTATTGAAATGCAGCTTTGATATAAAGAGCCAGCGAGGATCTTTCCCTTTAAAACATCAGGGGATGTGTGCAGCTCTGAGGTAAAACATTAAACACTGCAAAAAATAAATAAAATAAAATGGTGGTGGAATTTGAAATATTCCTGCTAGTTAAAATATTGGGATAAGAAAAAAAAAGAATTTATATGTTAGTAGATATATAAGCAATGATATTTTTCTATATGTCTGTGTATGTTTGTTAGCAAAATATCACTAACTACTGGACAGAATTCAGTAAAAGTTTGTAAGAAAATAATTATAAGATGCATGTCTTCAACTAACACAAGAAGGGTGTCAAATACAAGAGTATTTCAGCTTGTGGCTTGACCCATTATAATAAAATAGACCTTTGACTATTTTGTGGACCTTCAAGTTTTGTATTTGAGTACCCCTCGTCTACATTATTTAGACTATAATCTAATTTAATTTTAAATTTTTCAACAGTGGCTTGCTCTTTGCCACTCTGCCTTACATTTTAAACTGGTGAAGAACTCAGGCAACAGTTGTTGAGTGTCTTCCGTCTACCCTGCTGAAGCTTGTAACTCCTTCAGAGTGGTCTCAGGTGTCTTGGTGGTCTATCTTACTATTCTCCTTACATGGTCACTCAGTTTGTGAAGACGGCCTGCTCTAGCTACACATCCCATATTCCTTCAAATTATTGATGATAGATGCTTAAAGCCTTGGAAATCCTTTTTTGAGTCCAACTTTTCTATAATCTTTTCTCTGATTTTCTCTGACACTACTTTAACTTAATTGGTATTTTTCTGTAAAAAAAATAAAAATAAAATCATGTTGAAACTGAAGTTTTTTTGTTTTATTTTTCCAAGTGGTTGGATATTTTTATAGGCACTGTATTTCTTTAAAGCCTCCTTGTTTAGATTCTTTGTTGTTGTTTGTTGCATCATGTTTTGAAAGAATATGCTGAAAAAGAAAAGTAGTGGCTCTGAATGAAACTGTTTGACAGATGCATTATTTATCTTGGAAAAGCAGCAGGCTACATGAAAGGATTCCACCTGTAGAAACTCTTAAATTAAGCTTTTCCAGCTTCAAGCTTTTGTGTCAATGTTTTTTTTAAACAATATACAGTGGAAAGTTGAAAGATGTCATGGAAAATGAGTGTGGAGAGCCATGACCCGGCTTTCCTTTAATGCCCATAAACTCACACAGATCTGTGGCTCACTCGTATGTGACCAGCACGATGAAGTCCGCTCTGTGTTCACCGCGGCGTGGAGAATTGGATCGGACCAAAGACACAAGAGACGGAGAGCCTTCTCCATCTGGTTCTACGAGTCTTTAAATCATTTCTGTCCAACTTAAAGCTTTTTATTACGACGATAAAACCCAGAGGGCCTCTTACTGTCCCGACTCAGAGAGCACTTACAGGAAGAACAAACTAATATTTATGAGGGACAAATTCCTGGAATCCTCTCAGGTTTTACACTGTGGCAATCTTTTCAATTGGGTGGAAAAACTGCATTTAAACTATTGCAGGTTTTATAGCAAAGGCTTAGCATTTCTTAAAGGAATGCATATCACCCGCCGCCTTTTATGACACAGTTTGTAGATCAAGGTCATCTTGTAATGAGAAAAGAATAAAGTTACAGCCATATTGGTCAAACTCTGATAGCAATCTTATCCACAAGTACACAGTATAAGTGTGATGAATTTATTTCTACTACTACAACATTAAACTTTAGCTAATAATCTAAACAATTAACTGAGTTTTGGCTACTTTTGTGTTCTCTAAGGTTAATTAGCTGTATTGGTTGTCTTGATTTGAATCGATTCCTGAGGTTCATGAAATATTTTACTAACAGGCATACAAACGTGTAAAAACATCATAGTTTGTTGCAAACAGCGGTGTGATAGCATCTTATAAAAACTTTGAAAGCTGGCAGGCAGCAGATGGACTTGTGACATAATTTTTTAAAATAAATATAAATTCATATTTGAAAAGATATAATCAATAATATAATGTAAAAAAATTGATGTAGCTGAGATGAACAGTTGATGAGATATTCACATTTGAAGTAACAAGAAGTGATGTCAAAGGAGAATGTCTGCATGGGAACAGAACTTAGACTGTAGAGAATAATCTAAGTGTCTTTAGATTATTTTGAGTCATTATAAGACACAAAGAAAAGTCAAAGTTCACATAATTCTGTTTCAATAAACAAAAACCTCCTCCTGCTGTATAGTCTGTTAGGAAATTATTTAGACTAATTATTATTTTGTAGTTAGATTAAAAAATAAATTTAACCTACCATAATTGGTGTCATTTTTGGTCAGCACAACACCCCATAAGTGGATTTCAAGTTATTTTTTAGATTGTGATCTTCTTTATCAACACAGTGGATCTAAAATCACACACACAAAAAAAAAAAACGAGAAGAAAATTTATAATTTATTTTACTGTGAAAACCACAAACTTTTTTAAACGAACAGGTTTTACGACCTAAAATTCAAACATAAACAATAAACTTAATGAATATATACAAATTTACAAATAAAAATATATGCACTATTCACATGGAAATGCAGGCATTGTTTTAGGCAGGTTTTTTATTCTACTTTTTGGGCAAAATAATAAAATGCTAAATCATTTGTGCCACTCAAAAAAGCTGTTTAAAAAAATTCTCCGAAGACTCGGCGATCGTGTTTGTAGTGTTTATGGACAGGATCTCAAGGCGCAGTCGTGAAGAGGAGGGTGTCTGGTTTGGGAACCACAGGGTCTCTATGCTGTTTGCAGATGATGTGGTTCTGTTGTTGTCTTCGGACCAAGACCTTCAGCGAGCACTAGGAGGGTTTGCAGCCGAGTTTGAAGCGGCTGGGATGAAGGTCAGTTCTTCTAAGTCTGAGGCAAAGGTTCTCAACCAGAAAAGGTTGGAATGCCTCCTCCAGGTCAGGGGAGAGTCTCTCCCTTATATGGAGGAGTTTAAGTATCTGGGTGTCTTGCTTACAAGTGATGGTAGGATGGAATGGGAGATCAATTGACGGATTGGGACCTCTTCCTCAGTAACGAGGATGTTACTTCAGTCAGTCATGGTGAAAAAAAAGCTGAGTTGAAAAGTAAAGCTCTCAATTTACTGGTCTGTCTTCATTCCATCATGACCGAAGAGTGAGATACTGGATACAAGCAGCCGAAATGAGCTTTCTTCTTAAGGTGGCTGGGCTCAATCTTAGAGATAGGGTGAGGAGCTCCATCATCAGGGAGGAGCTTGGAGGAGAGCTGCTGCTCCTCCATGTCAAAAGGAGTCAGTTGAGGTGGTTCGGGCATCTGATTAGGATGTCTCCTGAACGCCTCCCTTTAGAGGTGTTCTGGGCACATCCCACTTGTGGGAGGCCCCAGGGAACACCCAGAACTCGCTGGAGGGATTATGTATTCTCTCTGGCCTGGGAACGTCTCGGGGTCCCCCAGGATGAGCTGGAAAGTGTTGCTGGGTAGAGGGATGTCTGGGTTTCTCTCCTGGACCTGTTGCCACCGCGACCAGCATATGGATAAGTGGAAGAAGATGGAGATGGAGAAAAAGTTGGTTTTGTGCAAAACATGTCATCACCGGCTTGAGTTGTGTTGGTCCTCTTGTTGTCCACCCAGTGACAGCATTTGCATTTCAGGTTTTGAACAGACAAGCAAAAAAAAAAAACCCCAAAGACTACTCACTTCCAGAAGCCGACTGTTGTACCCAGAAGCAGGCATTTATAAATTGGTCAAAAACTCAGGAATGCAGAAAAGTGTGGCGCTTTAACCAGGATAGTATTTGTGAACAAATAATAGCAGATCTGAGATTTTATTGTTTATTTTTTCCAGAGTGTAGACTCCAGAAGGAAGGAACCACATGCAGTAACGTACCCCACAGAGGGAGGAGGGGTTTCCCAGGAGCTCGGCTCGGTGTATCTCAGGGGCTATGAAAGGTAAAACAAACATAGAACAACCACGTGACCATGCTTCTTTTCGAAGAGGTTGATTTGCAGGTTTCCTGTGACATTAATAACTATATATGGGGTAAAAAGCATCACTTCCTTCCTTTTAGAGACTGTTTTGCACAAGGAATATACCAACATCATCCAGATACTTGGCTGTCTTTCTCTGGCCCAAAGCTCAATTAAAACAGACTGAGGTGAAAAACCACATCCTCCGTACTGATGAGGAGACGAACCTTACAGCCTGTTATCAGCACACAGTTCAAAGGCCTGCCTCACAGTTGGTATGAGGGTGCATTAGTGCCTTTGGCATGGACAGCTTTGCACATCTGGAAAGGGTGATAGTTGGTTTTAGAACATCTGCTACCATCCAGAAGTTTTGTTTGTTTGATTGTTTTTGTTTTGTTATTGTTTTCATGAAAAATCTTAACATATTTCATTAAAACAATGCTGTATCTGTGACAACCACATGGTTACTGAGTAAGAGTCTGGGTGCTGAACTGACCAGCCTGTAGTCCAGACATCGCACCTAAACATTTGATGCAGCTTGAACCAAAAAAAATCCAGCAAATAAGACAAATGACTGTTAAACATCTAGAATTCAACATCATTTCTGAGGCAATCTTAAACAAGGGCTCATTGTTGAGGCCATTTTGTCCACCTGTTTAATCTGAGGGCCAGAGCGATCCAAACCCTGAGGCTTTCTGCCAGCAGCAATGTTACATACAAGAACAATTCAACCCACAAATCAACAAGTGTCTGGATTTCATCCTCACTCAATACAAGCCTTCTGCGTGCACTGCTATTCTTCTTATATCTTTGCAAACCTTTTGTTTGAAGAGGACCCTCTCTGTAATTACGCCTTCCTCGGCTAAAGCCGCTTCTGACTGAAGGGCCTTTTTCTTTTTTTTTTATAATTCTACTTTGATAATTTCCCAGCGAGCTGTTTGATCAAGTCACAAGGGCAAGCATTTCAAAACATTCCCAACAGTGAAGAGCCGTTTTAGGAGCGGCTTTTCAAATCTGCACCAGTTCAAAAGGACGTGTGGGAGGATTTTTAATCAGGGCACATTCAAACCGAACACGTATTATTAACATAATGCATTTACAAGTTGTAATTAGGCCTAAAAAAGCAACAAAAAAAAAAAAACCCTACGGAAGTATTGTATCTTCTTGTGTTTATTGGAATACTGCATGCTTTCATTTCCTAAAGCTCTTTAATGTGTTGAAACCAAGACAAAATGTGACAAAACTAACCACACATCAATCTGCAACACAATAAAGATCCTGTGTATGCCAAAACCAGAGCCATGCTAATTTTAGTAATTAAGTTACTCAAAGCCTGAGGGGGAAAAAAGGTAATTAATGTAAGAACTAAAATCAATCCAGGGGTTAATCTAAGGCCATTTGCATTCATGTTTTAAATCATATAAATTATATGTTAATTAAATCACAGCAGCAAGAAGGTATTAAAGCAACTGTTTGAAATATTTCAAAGAAAATCCACGAAGACAAATTAAATACTCTGTGTAGACTCTGACTAAAATCATTTTATGTTCAGAAAGTACAGATTTATTATCAAACCTAAACATAACAAGAATTTTTGATGCTTTAGCACTTAAATAAGGGTTGTTAGTGACTCTCAGCTACTACCACACATCTTTAGCTTTAGATCTAGAAAATTCACCGAGTTCTAGCCATTCGTGTTGGATAATATCAGCTAGCTGTGACAGATGTCTTAAATTTGACACCAAACGTTAATCAGTTGCAAAATGTTAAACAATTCTATGCAGATATTTATTTAACAGACAAACACACTAAAGCAAAATGCAATATCCTTTGCAGTCACCTTATGATGGCAGGTAATCATTTTAAAAGAATAAGCTTCTGAGTGTTTGAAGTTGTTTTGAAAAATATTCCCAGTGCTTTGATTGGCATGTGTTTGTAGCTCCGACTGGCTCAAGCTGTGGAACTGTGAGTGCAGAAGTTAAGACGCCCACTTCTCCACACAAAGTTTGAGAAACTGAGAACCTTTATTTGAGAACACACAAAGACTAATCTGCAATGGTCAGGAAGTTAAAGATGAACTGTTCAATCAGGATGAGTGCATCATTGTCCTCCAAATACAACAAAAAAAAGAATCTTTTAAAAATAGTCACGTCTGAACAATAAAAGCAGCATCGGCTCATCTGAGCAGCCTCTTGGCATTCCCGAAAAAAAAAACTGACTAAAGCTGCAGAAGATTAGAAGAAGCAAAGTGTTTTCAGGAAGCCATTTCCTCATATCGCAATGGAATTAAGAAACGTCAGCTGGCAGAACAGTGGAGGTCGAGTTTGAGGCAAGACGAAGGATCGATGCAGAAAACAGCAACAAAAACATAAAATCAGAAAGTTGACTGAGTTCAGCAACAAACTTGAACCAAACAGAATCTGCTCACCTGATCGATGAGTGAGCAGGTAGTCTGAGTTAACGATTTCTTCTTATACTATGTGGAATGTTGACAAAATATCTCATGAACTTGCTACACTGATTTTAACAAAACTCTCCAAGTAACCACTGCATGTAAGTCTACAGGTCATTAACTTCTGGAGTCTTCCCAAAAGATTACAGCTATGGGAACACCACAAGTTAAGTCAGTTAATTTTACAAATACTGAGCTAAAATGTGACGTGGTAGCTGAGACTCAAAGTTTAGCAAAATCGTAGCATGTGTAACTAATGGTTAGATCAACTGTTGGCTTTTTTTTTTTTTTGACACTTTGTGATTATACAAACTTCTACGGACAGGCGTATGGGACTGGGGATTTCCCTGGTAGTGTCCTCTTCTGAACCAAACAATGGCTCGTCTACTTTCTCATCTTTTCAACTGCTTCCAGCTACAAATATGATCATGTTTTTAGAAGGTGTGATAAATGATTTATCATAACTTGGAGTCTGCACTTTTGACACAAATTGTAACAGATTCTTAGAGAGGGCATGTGATCAGTACACACCAGTTCTATCAGGGACTCGAGGAGGTTAATAGTTATTGGGGAAATACCACAAATAATTGTGATTTATTTGTTCGATGATATGACCCAACCCTAGCTGAGAGTCATTATTAAAACATATCCTTAGCATTAAATCCTGGGTTGTTCAATGGTTTGGAAAAAACAAAGCAAACTATCAGAACCAGAAAAGGAATAATGTTTATTAGCCAAGCAAGGAAAGAGCAAATCAGGAAATTGTCTCTGACTAATCTTAGTTTCAAGCTTTGGCATGAGAGGCAGCAGGTTGCGTTCATTCCCTTCAGGACTGCTAAACCTTTAATTTGTTGACTTTTCTTGGGAACATCATGCAGACTAGTTGTTTCCCACATGCTGAAAAAGTTGCAAAAACTTTCCCATTTGTTTTATCCGAAAGCCTTCATTAGTCCTGTCCATTCTGCAGGCTGGCCACACGTTAGGGCAATGTAACGTCAAACTTCAGCAGCGGGTCTGTGAGACCACGAGTCTCTCTTCCTTTCGCATTTGTTCCTGTCGCCATCACCCTGCCACCTCTGGCTTTGCTCAAGCCGATCGGTCTTCTACACAGTCTTCTAGTTGTGTTCACGTTTGCAGAGGAGTGATATCCTGTCCTTCTACCTGAACTGCACTGAACATGGGATTGCATTTGTTTGTGTTTGAGAAGCAAAAGGTCAATAATCCAGTCAAGGATTACAGAGTTCCTCATAAATTGTTTCAGTTTTTTCGGGCGTTCATCAGACAGGTAGCTCCGTGGCGTTATTGACTTTTTGCGGAGTGATTTTTATCGAGGTGATTGATGAGGCGGACCAAGTGTGAAAAGTTTACTTGGTTGCGCTTGAGCGAGAAGGCCTTTGTAAATCTCTGTGGGGTTTATTTACCGCCACTGCAGCTGGAACTGTGTGTATAAGACTCCGGCTGAAGGAGATAATTCTGCTGATGCCTCTTGTGAGTCGGCCCCACACGGATCTGCCAACATAACAATGCACAACTGAAGGAGGCAAATGATTGAATTTCCAATTTTTCTTTTTTTTTTTTCATTCTAAATCCCTTTTTGTATGTTTGTGTGCCTGCCAGTATATAAAAAAAAATCAGTCTCTGCGCCTCACTACACAGGGGATCGGAGCGTTTAATGATTGCTCGATGCTTTCCTCTGCGCTACGACGATGGATGATGCATGCTGCTTGGACAAGTCTCAAAGAGATAACTGCTCAAAGAGATAAAGCTTCCAACTTCTCCAGCCACATTTTATTTGGACCCATATCAAAACTCTTCTAAGAGAAATAGGCTGTGAAATCATCTTTTTTAAATGTATTTGAGTGCATCGTTTAAGCATACAAGAGCGCTGCTTTGAGTTTCAGCTTGTACATCGATAGTTGGGGTGCACCACTAGCCATGGGTTTGGTTTAAAAATGGTCAGTTTTGCTAAATGTTGTGTTTCAGCCAGTCTGGAGTGTATAAAGGCCGAGGCTGTTTAGATGGAAACCTAATGGGAGTTGGATTAGTTCCTAATACAAATCTTTATCTTGGGTCTAACGTTTTTTTCTTTTACAATTTCTGATGTGTAAGCTGATTCTTGACACATTCAGTTTGTACATGATAATAGAGTTTGGTGACTGAAGCCCAAGAAGAATTGCAGGACATACATACATATACATAAAACTATGTCCTGCTGGGAAGAGGAGAGATTTATGTGGGGGAAATACAAAATATGGAGATTCCATCTAGGTTACAGTTAAGGAGCTTCTTAAATGAGAATAGAGATGAGTTGCTTACTGCATGTTTGTCGTTTCCAGGTACAAAGGAGAGAGCAGGGACTACAGTTTTGTAGGAAAATATAAGGTGAGCTATCCAGAGTGAAGGGAGGAAGTTGGAGAATGTCAGGTCAGACCAGAACAATTAGAGAGGATGATGTGTCTTAATTACCAGGTGAAGGTACTCAGGGTTGGCACACAAAGAGGTGACTGAGGAGTGGCATCACAGTTCAAAGCTGCAAGGATCACAAGATAAATCAGGTTAGAAAATTTTCACCAGAACATTGAAGACCGTAAGTAGTTAGTGTTCCAGCATCATAGTCTGGCAGCTTTATAAACTATAAGATGCTCATCGGGGGAATAATGAGCAGCTGAGAGAGGTAAATTCCTCCCTGCCACTCAGGAGCTGCAAAGTAAATATGAAATATGTCAAATTATTAATAAAGAAATACTTTGTCCCAGTGAATTTAGTACAGATTATTTTCAAAGAACGCACAGATCAAACTTAAAATGACTCATTGGTTAATTTCTTAATCTCTACATCATCAGTTTTAAATTATTTATTTCCTAATTTAATCTACGAAAACAGCTTTAAAAATCCTGATATACAGCTACTAGCATTTATCTTTGAAATAAGAGGAAAATACAGAAACAGACAATAGACGTAAATGGAGTCAAAGCTAGTCAAACACCTAACATGACATTTTTATTGACAAGCTTTTATTTGATGTTTTACTGAGAAATAAAAACTTTATTTTCTCAGCTTAAAGTAACTCACAAGAAGAGTTCACTAGATAAGCTCATGGTCTTTTTAAGCAAAATGAGAACTGATAAAGACTTGACGAGTCACAAACAGGAGGGACAGTTTTAAAAACATGTTTTTCTGGGGACCAGTAAAATGATAAAAGAGGCCAGATCTGGCCCACAGGCCTTGAATTTGACACATGCTCTAAATCAGCCCATAAAATTACAGCTTCAAAAACTTGTGACCCCAGCTTATATATTGCTGGTTTAAGTATGCAAACTTTACTAAAAACTTTAAAGTTAAACGTGGGCATGATAACAATATAAGGAAACCTATTAACTAAGATACTACTGTAGCATGAACGACCTGATATGACCCCTTGACCACCACTGGTCATGTCTCCTAAGTAACTGAAATTTGTTCTGAAAAAGCTTTTTTAGAGACAAAATCCATCTTGTCAAATCTGTCCTTATCATTCAGATTATGCTGACGTGACAGTCTGTTTTAATCTTTTGTGAATCATTATTAAAAAAAGAAAATAATCGTTACATGATTTTCCTTTTTAAAGTTTTTTTTATGTGTATTATCATATTGCAAAGGATGATTTCTGAACCATCATTAATTTTTGCACTAGTGTTAATGTAACTGACTGTTGCTCTTCCTCTATTCCCCGAACAGAAGAAAACAATGCCTGCATGTGTGTGACCACGTCACTCTGTCCAGTTAATATTACTCTCCCCAAAATAAATGCTATGTTTTTCTGACAGAGACCTGATTATCTTTTGTTATGTCAAGTGCACACACAGCTGTATGCCAAGTGCAAACTAGAAGAAGCCAGTTTGACTTGGATTTCGGATGAATCTGGCAGTGACACTACCTGGTGGTGAGTTGGCTCTGATGGTGTGGGAGGAAGCTGGTCAGACCTGGCAGACCCAAACGTATAGTGAGGGTCTCCGGTCAGACTGAGCTTCAATTCACAACTCTGGGAGAACTTTGAACACGTTTTAGGGGAGGTGGGGGACATTGAGTTCGAGTGGGCCATATTTCATGCCTCCATTGTCAAGGCGGCTTACCTGAGCTGTGGCCGTAAAGTTGTCGTGCCTGTAGTGGCGGCAACCCTCAAACCCGCTGGTGGACACCGTCGGTGAGGGATGCTGTCAGGCTGAAGAAGGAGTCCTATTGGAGCTTTCTGGCCTGTGGGACTCCAGAAGCAGCTGATAGGTATCAGCAGTCCAAGCGGATCGTGGCTCAGGTGGTTGCTGAGGCAAAAACTCAGATGTTGGAAGAGTTTAGAAAGGCCATGATAAGACTTCTGTACGGCTTTGAGTCGATTCTGGTCCACCATCCGGCATCTCAGGGGGGAAAGAGGTCCCACCAACACATCTTCCCATAAGGAAGCAGAGCCTGGGGACTCTGGGTTGGACTCTACAATCTCTGGTGCTGAGGTGGTTAAAAAGCTCCTTGGTGGCAAGGTGCCAGGGGTGGATGAGATTCGCCTGGAAGATCCTTAAGGCTCTGGATGTTGTGGGGTTGTGTTGGTTGACACGACTCTACAATATCGAGTGGACATTGGGGGTAGTTCCCCTGGATTGGCAGACCGGGGTGGTGGTCCCCCTATTTAAAAAGGGGGACTGCAGAGTGTGTTCCAACTATA
>JARVJO010000186.1:2236509-2250778 GCA_031762555.1 Cynodonichthys magdalenae | reverse complement strand
TATGTAGGCTATATACACATTATTACATATGTGGTGCTAGCTCCCATGCTAATAACATCACCATTTGTTCCCAAGCAAAAACTTTTTGCGTTAGCTCCTGAGCCTATTTTCTTTAGCTCAGAAGTTAAAGCCATGAATACAGTATATATAAAACTATATATATTTTTTTATTTTTCGTACCAATAAAAATGTGGCATTTGCTCCTACTAGCGAAAATTATGAACTTGTAGCATTACTAATATATAGAAACTATCCAGCCTACAGTATTTTTACAGTCTCATTTTTATAGTTGAAGTAAATGTTCATCAAATGATGTTTAATGTTACAAATACTAGAAGTTCCCTTTAAAGATGCACAAGGGGGGAGAAGGTATGATGGTGTTCAAAAATCACTGTCAGGCATCAGTGAAATAATTTAGATGCCAATAAAAGGTGTTAAAAAAACATTACTTCTATTTGCCAAGCAAACTGTCATTTGTCATCTTCATCTTGGTCAAACGCCTGATTACAGCAAGTGGCTAAAATGTTAAACCTGATATTCATTTAAAGTCACAATTAAAAAAGTTTTACTCTTTACGTTGCATCCCTCGGAGAACAGATGCCTCATATCATCAATATAATCATCAAAACAGTTAAAACAACTTTGAATAACTTTGCAGTGAATTTTGTTCCAATTATTATCAAAAGATGTACATTTCAGGGACACCACCGAGTCATTGGTTCAGGTATGTTGAAGAAAGAATATTACAGTGACTTATTGGACAAAAGTAAGAGTGATATGAAGGCAACATGGCCAGTAATGAATAGTGTCTTGAAGAGACATAAAACAAGATCAGATATTTCACAATATTTTGTAGACTAGAGGATGACAAGGAAATTTATGATAAAAATGTAATAGTAAATAAATTTAATCAATATTACAAAAATGTTGGCCCTAGCCTTGCAGCTAAAATACTAAGAGTAGATAGAAATGTGGGCCATACAGTCATTGGTTGTACCAATAGTACTTTTCCTAGTGAAATTGATAAAGAAGATATCCTGAATATTGTAAAAAACTTTGCTGACAAAAGATCAAAGCATGGGAGGACATGGATATGATGGTTGTGAAGGAAATAATGGGTTACGTTATTGAGCCGTTTACATATATTTGTAATTTATCATTTTCAACAGGAGTTTTTCCAAACATGTAAATAGCCAAGGTAATCCCTCTCTATAAGAATGTTATGAATTTTGAATATTTACAAATTATAGGCCAATATCCTTGTTGCAAATCATAGAAAAGTTATTTGTGACCAGATTAGATCAAATGATTGATAAGCAAAATATTTTAGTAACAGTCAGTATGGGTTTAGAGCTGGTAGATCTACATCAATGGATTTGGATTTGACTGAACAAATAAGTGCTGTTGATCAAAAACAGTATTGCGTTAGTATTTATGTGGATTTATAGAAAGCGTTTGACACCACTGATCACTCTATTCTCCTTGAAAAGCTAAACAAATATGGTATAAGAGGACCAGCATTACAGTTGGTATCCAGTTATTTGGAAAATAGGAAACAGTTTGTACAAATAAATGATGTAAGATCAGAACTCTGTAAGATTACATGTGGAGTTCCTCAGGGTTCTGTACTTGGGACAAATTTGTTTATATTATATGTGAATGATTTGGTTAATTGTGATGGACTTGCAACCTGTCCAGGGTATGCCCCGCCCCTCGCACTGTGACTGCTGGATATAGGCATCAGTGACCCTCGTGACCCCGAAAGGAAGAAACGGGTATAGATGATGGATGGATGGATGGATGGATGGATTTGATTGTGTTAGGACTGTTTAAATGTGTATTATTTGCAGATGATACAACAAACTTTTGTTTGGGTAAAAATAAAGAACAAGCAGAATTTGTTAGAATACAAACTTGGTTTAAACTAAATAAATTATCACTAAATTTGGATAAAACTAACTGCATGATATTTAGTAATAGAATAAGAACCATTGATGTTCCATTTAGAGTTGAGGGTGTTGAGATTAGTAGAGTCAGTAAGCTGAAGTTTTTGGGTGTCATTATTGATGAAAAGCTGTCATGGAAACCTCATATAAATCACTTAACAAAAATAGCCAAATCTATAGCAGTACTGTATAAAGTAAGGGACTTATTCAATGACAAAGCTTTGTTTATGTTATATAATGCAATAATTGTTCCACACTTGATCTATTGTATTGAAGTATGGGGGAAAGCATGCAAAACAATTACTAATCCCACCTTTATTTTACAGAAAAGAGCTATAAGAATTACTACCAGAAAACAGTCATCCATCAAATATATTATTTTATCAATTGAAATTATTGAAATTTTGTGAGTTGGTTGATTGTAATATTTTGCTGGTCATGTATAAGGTGCATAAAAATCTATTACCTTTAAATATCCGATTAAATTTTGCTAAGAGAGTAAGTAATTACAAGCTCAAGGGGCTAGAGATGTTTGTAAAGCCTAAAATTCGAACAGATTTAAAGGACCAATGTTCATCAGTACAAGGAATAAGAATGTGGAATAATCTGGAGAGTGATTACAAAAATGCTGGCTCAATAAATGTGTTTAAGAAAATAATAAAAGCTAGTTTGTTAAAGAAATATGAATTTCTATAATGGGCATTCATAAGAACTGTTGTTTGAGAAGGAGTTTTTGTTATGTTATGTTATTTGAAGATTATTGTTTGAATTTATTTATTTTCTGAAAAAAAGGGCACAGATATTAAGATGTTTTCTTCTTTCTGCTGCTTTTCATTTTATTTGTGATTTGTTGTGTGTATATTATTTGTTTTGTTTTAAAATGAAATTAATAAATTAAGGGTGGCACGGCTCAGTTGGTAGACCTGTTGCCTCTCAGCAAGAAGGTCGCCGGATCAAATCCCGGCCCGGGGACCTTTCTGGGTAGAGTTTGCATGTTCTGTCCATGCATGCGTGGGTTCTCTCCGGGTACTCTGGCTTCCTCCCACAGGCCAAAAACATGACTGTTAGGTTAACTGATAACTCTAAATTGTTTCTAGGTGTGAGTGAAAGAGTGAATGGTTGTCTGTCTCATTTGTCTCTATGTGTGGCCCTGTGATGGACTTGAGACCTGTCCAGGGCGTACCCTGCCCCTCACACTGTGACGGCTGGATATGAGCACCCGTGACCCTTAAAGGAAGAAATGGGTATGGATGGATGGATGGATTAATAAATAAAAAAAAATAAGTGTCAGGAGGACTATGATCAGTTATACATGGGGGAAACAAAACAGCCACTGTTCAAAAGAAAGAGCCAGCACAGACGAGCAACTTAATCTGGCCAGGACTCTGCAGTTTACACTCATCTACAGGCCAGCGGTCACTCTTTCAGTGATGAAGATGTTGATAGAGAGGAACGTTGGTTTGAGAGAGAAGTAAAGGAAGCCATATTTGTGAAGAAAAACCATCCATCATTAAACAGGGGTGGAGACCTTCATTTCCAGTTGTCCCCCTCCTACAATGCTGTTATTGTTATTAAGTATGACTCAGCCCTCTATGAGCAAAAGGTGTGAATCAGGGCCTTAACAATAGTCAGGTGGTGGGGCACATGACGCTCTATGAACAATAGAGACAATCAAGGCACTAACTACCTATTGTTTGGCAGATGGTCCTCTTTTGCATGTGACCAGCCTGTCCACCATGTGGAGGCGGTGCTTATAAGGCTGGGTTCACCTGAAACACCTCAGACTGAAGAAGTCAAAAGCTCTCATAAAAAATGACAGACCAAAAAAGTGTTGTATGTCATGATTTTCTCTTCCAATAGTAGAAAATTCAACATTCAAATCAAAAGAACATTGCGACTTTAGAGCCTCCATGGGAGTTGTCTGGCCCTTTAAAATAAAAAAAATAAAACGTTAATAATAATACAAACAGTCACAATAATAATAATAATAATAATAATAATAATAATGGCTTTTGGGGAAAAAAAACGAGTAAACTTTTATACCTTGTGTATACCTTGAAGTTTGTGTTGAAGCAGAGCAATAAGTAAAACATGTAGGATAGTGGCCCTCTACAACCAGGATTGGACACCCCTGCCAGCTACTTACAGTCAAGCTAACAACTTTCAGCTTCAAGCCAAAAGCTAACAGGTTCAAGCTAACAGTTACTAACTGTCAATCAGCTATCAGGGTCATTATTATTCCCCATATTCAACAACTGCCCATCTTAGACTATGGAGATGTGATTTATATGCATGCATCATCTCACTGCTTGTGTTTGTTGGACTCTGTATATCATGGAGCCTTGCGTTTTATCACCGGTCTTAGAACTCTTACCCACCACTGTCATCTGTATGCCAGCATAGGATGGACTGCCTTATTCACCTGCATATTTGTTCATTGGCATAATCTAATTTACAAAGCAGTCTTGGGTTTACTTCCCCCTCACCTCCTGTTCTATATCGTTACAAAAAACTCAGGAGGTCATTTTCTGCACTTGGATGATTTCATTTTATTCACTGTACCTAAGGTTTGCACTGACAGCACTGACAACAAAGAGTTGGTCTCTTTTAATGTTTTAGAACCACTTTTAAACAGTTTGTACATGAGACATTTGTTTGTAAATGTTTTAACTGATTATTGTATTTTATTTTAGTCCTGTCTCAACTTGTATGCATGTTTTTCTTTTATTTATAATGATGTATTTATTTGTACTTTATTATCTGTGGTTTTGGATTTGATAATGTCTGTGTGCTGAAGTCATTCTTGGCCAGCTCTCTCTTAAAAGATATTTTTTTTAATCGCAATGAAATCTACCTGGTTAAATAAAGGTTTAAATAAATACAAATAGAAGCAGTCTTATTTTTACAGTTAGGACATTTCAAATTGAAGTCTATTTTTTCTTCTTGTTTCCATGTCTGTCTAAACTGTTACATAAAGACCACTGTGTCCCTGCCATGTTTTATGCTGTCCCTGAACTTGCTTCTTTTGAGCTTTACTTGTTTTGTTTTGGGGTTTTTTGTTAAATTTATGAGTCCTGACTAAAACATCAGTATAGTACTTAGGAGTATTTCTCATACTGAAGCAACATGTCCTGTTCCTTCTGTAATAGAGATATTTCAGGACATACTGTGGATTATTTCCCATTTGAATGCGACTCAAAGTGACATTTCATAAAAAACCTGACCTCTGTCTCACGCACTAGCAGATGACTTCGCTCTGCGACTCTCTCCGCCCGGCCTTTTCCCCGGTGTCAAAACAGCCCAGGCTCGCTATGGCTTTGAATTCAACAAGGTAGGACAAGAGCGTTAATCTGAACAGATTTCCTGTCTGTTGTCCCAGCGGAGTGCTGCTTGGCCTTTGGGTTTTTCGAACAAAATGGATTCAGTTTGAACCAGTCAACAAAGTCAGTAGTGGACACATCGACAATAAGCACACAAACACATACATGCCCCTGAGAAATCAATAGCCTGCTGTTGCCTAAAATAGAGCTTGCGTAAGCAAAAGTATAAAAATGTAAAGGTAATTAGCTGAAGGCATTAAGTCGATTTAAAGCCTGGTGAGAGTGGCTTTGTGTGCACCGGTGCATATTTTTATGTAAGTATGTGTGCATTAGCTCAAGCAAACCACAGCCAAGGGTACTATTGTCCCTCACAATCTCTGCTCCTCGCAAACGATATTGCTTACCCTCCAAGCTTCTATACAACAGGGAAGAGATCCAGAACAGGCAATAAGGGAGCAGAAATGTTTTAGTGTTACCGCTGGACCGAAAAAAAAAATGTGACATAAGCTCAAAATGCAAAACACAAACAAAAAAGCAATATTCTCAATTTTTTTTAACATAGCCATGGGCCTACATCAAAAGAATGTTATCCTCCTTGAGTGTGATCATTATTGGTGATAAAGCAAGGGGCAAACCCAGCCTGTTAAGAAAAATAATTCTGCTTTAACGTATGTTAGTGGACCCCAGTTGAACAACCTAAATCACAAAAATAGTACACATCTCTGACCGTGGAATAAATCAGCAGCCGGGCATGGTTCCGCTAATCACCTAAGAGCCAATTAGACCAATTAGTCTCTGCTAAAATAGGTTTTGCCCACTTTGAGTCTGCTAATAACTAAATAACAAGCTAACATTGACGGGTTTTTGTCAGTCCCAACAATCAGTCCCCTATTCCATCTGTCTCAGTCAGTGTGTCCTTAGGCAAGACACTTCATCCGCCTTGTCCGCTGGTGGTGGTCAGAGGTCCCGGTGGCACCATGTGCATGGCAGCCTCGCCTCTGTAAGTCTGCTCCAGGGTCTTCTACCATTAATAAGGTATATTGTATATTTGGAGATAGCTCCAGGGCAAATTTACTAAACATCATGTTTAATTGTTTCAACATATTTTGCAGAACATTGATAACAATTCAACATAACAAATTTTGCTTTTTAGCCTTTGTTTTTTGTGTTTTACTCTCAAGTGTAACCTAAAATCATCATTCCCAGAATGTGTTGTGTAAAAATGTAATCAACCTAAACAATTTTAAAAGTAATTAGATATTTTCACATCACAAACAAGATTTTGTAGAGCAAAGATATAACATTTTAAGGCCAACATGTGACAAGAGGTGGAGAGTCTGTTAAGTCTCTAACAACTTGCTTAACAAAGCAAAATGATGCTATTTTAGGATTAAACTTGGTGACTATTTGACTAAATCAGTACCACTTTACAATAAGGCTCCCCTTATAGATGTATGACTGTACACTATTTAGTAATGGCTAATAAACATGTATAAATGTTATTTATTGTTATTTAACCAGGCATGTCCTGTTGAGATCTCAGATCTCTTTTTCAAGGGAGGCCTGGGCCTGAAGGCAACCTATTGTACATGTTTTTTGGGGTGGGGGAAACTGGAATACCCAGAGAAAACTCAGGCAAGCATGAGGAGAACATGCAAACTCCACATAGAAAGACCCCAGGTCCAAACCGGGGATCAAACCCAGGACCTTCTTGCTGTGAGGCGTCGGTGCGAACCACTGAGCCGTCGTGCTGCCATAAATGTCATAAGAGAGCCTCATAAACCGTGTACTGCTTTCTACTTTACAATAAGGCTCCCTTTGATAATTGTGGATTTTTTTATTGCAATAATACAGTACAATTTTATATGTAAAATATGTGTTTCCAAATCATTATTGTGCGTACAAGGTAGAAGCCTAAATGTTTAATATAGCACCTTTAGATGTAATATGTACATGAACAGATTTGGCTCATTGTTTGGCAAGAAACCAGACAGTTTTGTCTCTTTCTTGTCCACAATTAATAAGCACTTATTAATGAGGTATAAAGTGTTTACAGATAATTAATATCTTATTTCTAAACTATTTATAAGCCATCTGGGGAGCCTTTAGTGGTACCACAAAATCAAATATGACATGAACAAAGTTTAAATCAAAAAAGATTAGTGAACAAGAACTATAATTTTATCCACTGTAGTTGTTTTTAAAGCAAAGTTTTAGGCACTGTCCTTCCATTGAAACATCTATTTTGTAACAGGTTTCTTTCAGTCTTATCCTCACTCTGAGCGCTCAAGGTAAGTTCAGCCCTTCACAGCCCAGTGGGCTCAGAACATTTCCTACACATTAAAGTGTGCGCACACACTCACACACACACACAACAAAGGCCAAGAAGAAAAAAGAGAAGAGGAGAAGCACTAGCCAGCTCGAATTCAGGCAGGCAGGGCCAGCCAAGTTTTTCCGGTACAAGGGTCTCATCCCGCCACACGTCACCCTCAATTGTGGTTAATGGTGTCGTGATCAGAGGGGCCCTGACACTCTGCTGTTGCTTCGGCACCCAAAGGCAAAGAAGGGAGGAGACAGCTAGACATTGTGAGGGGTTGAGGGAAAAAAAAACAAGAAGGGAAATAAAAAGGAGAATAACGGAGAGGAGAGTGGGCAGCAAGATGAGGAGAGGAAGGAACAGAGCGGCGGAGGAGGAGGAGGAGGAGAGGAGTGATGGAGGTGACGCGAAGGAAAAATAAGGATTGTGTGTGTGGGTTGAGCAGAAAATGAGGAGGAAAAAAAGAAGAGGTGAAAAGAGATTGGCAGAGGAACATGTGCGTCTGGTGAGAGGAGAAGCGTTGAAGGGAACATCAGCGTCCCATCCGCTCTTGTTTCTGCTTCACTCTCCTGTCATTAGCTGGCATCACCGCTGAGGCAATTATCTTCACAACATCATGCGCGCGTGTGCGTACGCGGAAATTAATTAGAAATGAGAAAATGAGGGGAAAAGAGGAAAGGGGGTGATAATTCTCCCCATCAAGCATAGACAAAACACATTTGACGCAAACACAAACCACACCGGAGTGTGTGGTTTTATGTTCAATCAAGTTGGTAATTATTTGATGTGTCCATTTACAGCGTCTTCTTTTTGTGTGTGTGTGCTTGATTTGATCCCGCAACCGTGTGTGTGAGTGGGTGCATTTCTCACTCGGTTTGTGGCTTTTTGTGACTCAGATTAAATGTGCGTCTGTGGGGGTGGTTAGTACCATACTAGTAGTAGTAGTGGCGTCCTTGGCGTGTATTGCTGTGGCGCCACGCTAAACCGAGCAGTTTTCATTGCCCCGTTGTGGCTCAGTGATTCACCTTTTCTCCTCCAGGTTTTCACCTGGTCACTGAAGCGATGTGCTGATACAACCCGACACCTGTCTGGTTGGATGCCCAGCAAAAAGGCCTCCCTTGTACGCGCCTCCGTTCGAACACCATGCACCCATGCATAAACACACAGTCACATTAAAGCCATCATTCACCCACATACAGGGGGGAGGGGGAGGTGTACTCCAAGCTTGGAGATAAAGATGAATAAATGCAGCACAAAAGCACAAACACCACACACACATCCCTTTGTATGCCATTTCATTTATAGCCTCACAGAACACATGCGATCTTCGATTTAATGCGCTTGCTGTGCCTCGAAAGCTGACAGAACCCTCCTGTGTTCTGTGAAAGAGTCGCCCCGTGATGTGTGCAAATATGTCACAGTTTATCTTGTGCTGCTTCCATAAGGCAGGGAGGCGCAGTGATTCACAGCGCCTCATGCCGAAACAAGCGTTGGAACGGTTTGAATGCAGGTATCCCTGCCAAGAAAGAGCTGTCTTGCTGAACTTTATGGCGTTTCACGGTTTCACAGGTTGTGAAAAGGTGTAAGAAAATGATGCACAGCATTAAATAATTTATTACCAAAGGGGAGTTTTTTTTACAGTCAAAATGAACTGTGAAACATGATAGCACAAAAAAACAACAAACTGATGTGCACTCTACCAAACAAATCTAACAAGATTCTGTTTCCAGATAACCCATAAAAGGTTAATTTAAACGTGTGCACTTCAGTCAGTGGTCATGTTGGTCTGAAGCAGAAAAGTGAGAAATCTGTCTTGTTTATTGTTCTACATCTGATTGGCCACAAGGCCCATGCCAACACAGCCAGCTGCACTAGTCATGGTTCTACAGTGGTCAACCACTAGACCCTAAATGCTTACTCTGTACTACAGTAGTGGAGTTCTGTGGTCAATCACTACTCAATAAGAGTTCATTCTATTCTACAGTGCCATAACCATTCTACAGTGGTTGACCACTGGTTCCCAAGAGTTAACTTGGTCCTTTGGTGGTTGTTGGTCGTCTGTGTCACACGTCTTTGTATCCTTGGAGATGAAGACTGATGGGGCTAACACAAACCGGTTGATGTCAATTTGTTGGATAGCTGTTAGAGGACTTATGGTGCTTTCACACCAAACACATTTTGAGTGTCAGGTTTATGCAAAAAGTCTGCGGTGGACGCAGGTCAAGAAGTGTCGGGAAGTGCTGCAGCGCGTCTAGCGTATTACGCACATCTAACGCTGGAGTTGGAAAATCAGAACTTTTGCAGCTTGACATAGTGCGTCAACCAATCAGAAAGATGTAGTGACACATTTTCCGAAGGGACGGTGTCCTGAATGATGTCCGCTAATCTGGGACAGATGGACAGGAGCTCTTTAGCTAAAATCGAGTGCTTGTTGTTGGTGTCCTGGCAGGAGATGTTGGCACTGATGTGGCTCAGCAGCTCATCAAATTCGGGACAAGAATAGTGCTAAAAGCGAGCCTCATCAGCCTGCAGCTCCCATGTGATGAAACTCACCAAACTCAGAACGTCTCTGAATTATCTGGTAAATTAATTATGAATTAATTATCTGGTGAGCGCAACATGCTCTTGCTCTCAGTAAGAAAGCAGAGCCACGTACTTTTTCCATCTACCACTAAACAGAGACTGGCAAAGGAGGAAAACAAGAGGCTCTCGGCACGTGTCAAGATCAATTTTGACGAGCATCTGACCTCAAAGTGCAAAAGCGTCCAACTTGAAGCATTGGACTCATTTTTGTAGCTGAAATCATGTTCGATGTGAACGCAGCAATAAAGTCATCAAAACTTTAATTTAATAGAAAGTAACTGATTTGCTAATGGTTTTCAAAGTTAGTGAAAAAGCTAAATCTGATTAACAAGAAATTTGTTCCACTACAAGCAGTTAGCTGTTTAGCGAAACCATACCCACCACTGCTTGTCGTGCAGTTACAGTAAAGTAACCAGTTTGCCAAGACAAGACAAACAATATGTTAATATGAAAATATTGTAAAACAACTATTTAAAAGAAGATTGGATGGATAAAACATCTATAGCAATCATTAAGGTTAATTGAAGCTAAATTCTAATACATGTCAAATGACACTCATATTCTAAAATAAAGCTGAATGGGAGTGTTATGATTTGGTTAATTCTGTATGAATGAATGATTAATGATTCAGACAGGTATCAATATTTTATCTAGTAGTTCTTTTTAACCATACACTATTAATACTTAAAATTATTTAACATCTGGTGCCGTTTAAAATAAAAGCATCATAAATTCTATCAAACAAATATATTTGCCTAAACTGTATCTGTTCCTGTAACCTGATTAGCTGCAGTTATTTTAGTTCTTATAACACAACGAGGTTAATGTGCAAGATGCTCCCATACAGCTAATGTATGCTAATGCAACATGAGCGTCTGTGCTCATCTTTATTTACAAGGTTCTCCTGTTGCCGTTATTACCCTCACTGAGGACTTTAGCAGCAAATGCTATCACAGTCAGCTAATGAGTCATTACCAATGCCTTAAAATAGCACCGTCGAGAGGAATCGGCTGGTTTAAAACAATTCAGGCCGTCGTCACTGTCAGTGTGACTTTTAACTTTTCTTACAGCTCTGTTCTGTGCCTGCAATCAATTTTTCCCTGCACTGTCTGTTGTTGCAGCGATGGGTTTCCTCCTTAAAGCATGTGGGTGTTTGGGAACATGTGGAAGACCAGGCTGCGCTGCGGTGCACAGCAGATTTGACAACTGTATAATTACAAAGGTCTATGTATGTATGTGTGTGTGTGTGTGTGTGCACCTTAGCAGGTTGTTAACAATCCATATGTAACAACATCATGTTTTATTTATAGTTCAGTTACTCTGCAAAGGAGGATCAGGCATCAAAGATTTAACAAGCAAGGCTTTTATAGATGACACGTATACCAAGCGCTGGAGTTAATAAAACAACCTTCAAAGGATCTCTGATTATTGTTGGACTTAATATCTTGTTATTCCTTTAGTCTACTAAAAGTTGTTGTTTGTGAAATGTGAAAATTGTTTACGTTTATTCCATTTTTCACTTAAGCACATCACATATGTTCTGCACAATACAGTGAAAACATGATATTTTATCTCTGGAGCCAATGTCATTAGCTCAGGACCTAATGCTATATTTAATACATCTGTGAGGCATTTTGTGTTTTTGTTGTCACTTGTCTTTTTCCTACCTGGTTTCCTGTTGGCAGACAGATCCTAGTTGCCGCAGCTGCAGCTGATTAAGCCTCATCAAGCTCTCTGGTATTTAAGGCTGTCCTGAAGATCAGTTCGACGCTGAAGCATCTTTTGCCCTAGGTAAAGTAACTCAGCTCACTCAGTGTGTTTATTTCTCTGAGTTTTCCTAATGCCTGAATTTGTCCTTGTTTAGTATTACCAACCTGTGGATTACCTGTGAGATCTTCCTGTGCCTGGACCAGAGAATCTGTAAGAGAGCCACTCACCTGATCCCATGCTCCACTGCCTGTCTGCCTCAGAAACATACTCACCTGCCTTGGACCGTACCTGTTAATACTCACCCTGGAAATCCTGGACCTCCCCCTCTGAGAGAAACCCTCCACCTTCTACCGTAAGAACAATCTGTTTTCATCTCTGCAATTACTTTCAATATACCTACTGGACATCCTACTCACCTACCAATCCTTCCCTTCCAGATCCGGATCCTAAATCACCTGTAAATAAAGTTCACTTACCTATTGTAATCTGCCTCCCGAGTCTGTCTGTCACTGAGGTGCTCATTGTTGACTATTTGCAAAACCTGGTAATCTGAGCCTAATGCCATACGTTTTACTTTGGGAGCTAACGCTAGCTCTGGAGCTATCCCAATATGCATTAGCTTGGGAGCAAACACTTTATTTCAAGTCACAACAATTGTTGTGACTTTATTTAAAGTCACAACAATTGTTGTGACTTGGCGCTGTATAAATAAACTGAATTGAATTTAATTATTAGCTATGGAGCTACAGTCATATATAACTCTTTAGCAAATGCCATACATTTTAGCTCCAGCGCCAACACTATACTTAATAGCTGGGGAGCTAATGTCATTTATGTTTTCTCAGAAGAAAACGCAATATTTTATAGCTCTGAAGTTGGCATCATATATTAGCTTGGGAGCTAACACTTTTATTTATAAGCTCTGGAGCTAACACCATATGCTTCAGAAGCAGGGCTCTCAAGTCTCGCATTGACCATGAGACACATGCAGTTCATGACGTGCACACGCCACACTTTGCATTTCTCACGCTAAAGGTTGCAGCATGCTTCATCCGAACTGCCGAAATCAGGCCGAACTGTCGCAGTTTCATGACGAAAATTGCGTCACTCTGTTCGGCTTGTCGACATTTCGGAACCTTCTTGTCGCAACCCGCGGGTCGAACTTTTCACCCCCCTCCACATAAGAACACATCCGAACCTTATTGTGTGATTGGTCAGAAGTTCTTGGGAGTGTTTGTTTGTGCTGGAAGCGCTCAGACGCTGCGTTTCAACCACTCGCTTCTAAACAAAACAAAAAAAAACGTCTCCAGAAGCCGACTGTTGAAGCAGCGGTTTTTAAATATAGTCAAATGGCCAAAAACTCGTGAATGGAGATAAAACAGACGTTTTGCACGATGAAATCTGACTGATAAAAAATTTGGAGCTTAATCTGTGACCAGTTTTTGGATAAATAACGTCGGGTGACGAGTCTCGGACCTTTTTTTCCACATCAAGACTCCAGCGGGAAAGAAACCCCATGCAGTGACGTATGCTGCAGCGGGGAGGGGTTCCCCAGGAGCTCGGCACGGTGTGTCTCAGGAGCTATGAAAGGTGTGTGCGAAACCGAATGCCGAACAACCACGTGACCGCGCGTCGACTGGTCGGCTTCGGATGAAGCATGCTGCAGCCTTTAAACACACTCACGCACTTTTTGAAGATAAACCAATGTGCAGCACTGAAGCTCAAAGATTTCCTCTCTGGCTGGACTGGCCTGTTCGGATGAACCTTTCCCTAACTTTCACTTTCCCTAAAGCGATCCATCTCCATCTATTTTTTATTCCATCACTGGGAGTCCTGTACACATGCGTGCTGCATTCAGAGCAGATAGAGTCACTCCTGTCAAACACTTGTCCGCGTGCTGTGTGTCGTTTTAAAAAGCTGCAGCACCATGGGACAAGATAACTCCAGCTCAGACTGATCCTTTCCACCTGTTGCTTGCACAAACTGTTCTCACGAGAATATGCTGGGTGTATGGAACATCACCTGCAAATGGCTGGAGTAGGCATCAGACCTCCGTTAAAAGCCGTATCACACTATGACGTTTTACACAACTTATGCCGACATCTGCAAATTTTGTCCAACACGCTGGCACAAAGCATCAATCAGCAGGCTGTTTTGGACGTGATCATACCATGTTGTTAACAACTTGAACAGATATAAAACACATGAGTAAACTATCCCTACCTACATGTGTACAAGCTTATTATAACATCTTTGAACTTTTGCAGCAGTGTGTGCAACATATGCAGCTTGTTGGAGGAAATTGAATGATGAATGATGAATGATGATACTTTATTGATCCCATGAAGGGAAATTACAGTTTGGAACAACCCGTTCAAGGGATATAGACAAAA
>JARVJO010000186.1:2165000-2176985 GCA_031762555.1 Cynodonichthys magdalenae | reverse complement strand
TATGTAAAAACATCAACTGTGAAAGGTTTTCTGCTTGTTAAAATACACGTTTCTATTATGTCAGCTTTTATTCAAACATTCACTGGAATGTGCCTCAATCTGGGTTTTTTTTTTAAATGCACCAAGAAAAAAAGCGTAGCTCTTTGGTTTGTAAATTGTACAGTCCATTATATGAAAAAATTTATTTTCTAATTCCAAAATTTCCTAGTGTAAACTTAAAGCTATATATTTATTTGGAGATTTTTATTATTTTATAATGGAAAAAATATTTATTTTAAAAGGAAAGTGTCCTGAGATTTGGGAGTGTTGGGATGAAATAGTTCACAATGGATTAGAAAGACAAATATATTAACGTTTGAAAATAAAGAGATTTTAAGTCTGAAAGGTGTTTTTATGTTTGTGTGTGAAGGTTTTTTGCAACATTTTTAATCCCACTTTTTTATTAAATATTCTAAAAGTTTGTTTAAAAAAAAAAAAATTTACATTTTTGCCTTGTGGAGAGTTGCTTTGTTTATGAACTCACATGCAAATCACACTACCTCCTGAGGGTCATTATGAGGTAAAGTGGGTTATGTTTCACTTTTACAAGTTTGTTTTTGTGTGTGTTTATTACATTTTTCATATCGCCTTTTTGTTGCTTACGCAATGCATTTTGGGGATGAGGATGATAATAGGTAACATCTGAAACTATAACGCAGAGTCGAGGCTAAAAAGCTATAGAGTGACAAAGATATATTTTGTATTAGTTTTTAATGTCATTTATTATCATTACCTTGGGAGATAATGCATAAACTAAAAGGCCAAAGCTGAGGTGAGCCGTCCATGAAGCACAGTTGAGTCATTTCTACATTCTCTCTATTAACACACTCCGGTTTCATTTTATAGGGCTGAAGGTCCAAAATTAATGTTCAAGCTGGATAGAGCTTGCAATGGAGCACCTATTAAGAGTCATCATTTACCCAGAATGCTTTGTGGCATAAATAACATGGCAAGTACATGTGATAATATATTCATCTTAATTTAGAAAAACGGAACAGCCTACAGTATTTTTGCAAACTAGTATTTATAGTTGTCCAACTAGTTGGAGTTCCCTTTAAAGCAATCAAAATAGGGAAAACTTGTAGGTGTTTAGTTTCCTTATTTTTCCTGTTTGTGTTTACACTAAACCTGCCATTACTCTGGTCTCCTGCAGATACTAAGCCCATGTTTTCTTTTTCTTTTAAAATCAAGGTGTTTGTTGAGGAATTCCTTGGTTTCACATGTCGCTGAAGGCGAAATATAAAACTCCTGACACTTGTTGACAGCATGAAGGATGCATTTGTGGCAGTGGGAACGCAGTCAAAGCCATGATTGACGTGCCGAGGCTCAACCTGCTCTCACATGTTCATCTCCAAAAAAAAAAAAAAAAGTGGTTTTGTTTTGCATAATTATCAACTTTCACACATTTTGGTGGAAACATAAGGCAGAATCCTATTAGAGGCTGAAAAGGCAGAGTTGATCTTGTTTAGTTTTAATCTTCGCACTTGCAGGCCTCATCTCCCCCCCACCCCCCTTCCCATGTCTCAGCAGTGAATGAAGAGAAGGATGAGCGAAGAGGGGGGCTTTTCGACTGTGAGGAAAAGGGAGCGCAAACGGTTAAAAGTGTTACTTTGAATGACAAAGAGCAAACAGTTTACCCCGTATTCAGCGCTGCAAGCATTCATCTTGTTCTCAATAGTTTGGGGGGTTGGCTCCTCTAGGCCACATGCTCTTACTTGGCAAAATAAGAAGGGCTCTGTGTTGGTTGCCGTATTAACCGAAAAATACAGTATTAACTGCTATAACGATTTCACAAGAGATGTACCATATTTACCTGAGAAATACCATATTTACTAGAAAAATATCTTATTAACCAGAGAAATACTGTATTAATCAAAGAAATACTACTATGGAAATATTATATTAACCGGAGATATGCTGTATTAAATAAAGAATTACCGTATTACCTAGAGATATAACAATTTACCCAGACATATACCGTATTTACCTGAAAATTACCATATCAACTACTGTATTAACATGAGCAATACTGTATTAACTAGAAAAAAACTGTTTTAACAAGAGAAATAGTGTATAAATACTGTTTTAAAATAGGAATACCATATCAACCAGATTAATAGTAAAATTTGAGAACAATCATACTAACAGAGAAATGTTATTTTAACGAGAAATACAATCTTAACTAGAAAAATAAATTGGGAAATTACCTTATTACTAGAGAAATACCATATTAAACTAATTGCTATAATGCTCTTAAAGTATTTTTCCTTTAAATTTATATTTACCTCAATCTGTCATTGTCAAAAGGAGACTTAAACTTGAACATCAAAAGAATTAAATGAAAGTTTGTGTGCATGATTTTGCTCTGTAATTTGTCTGGAGGAAGACGGGATGTGAATTAAAAGATGGAGAGAAAGGGGGCCTCAAAACGTCTCTCTTTGTTAGTTTTAGCCACTGTGGCCCCTGTGGTTCGTGGCGGCTGTAGGGCAGAACAGCCTATTCACCCTGTTCACCAAGGCAGAACGCTGCACAGGAAGACAGGAAGGAAGCGAGGCTTTTCTTCATGGAGGCTTTGTCTATCTGACGACCCGGCTTAAACCAAATAGCACCGTGAGTGATGGAAAGGCAGGAGGGAGAGATGAAATATATACTCAAAGTAAAACTCCATTTCAGAAAATAATATGACAAAATATGGAGAGGTCAGGCAAAAGTGCTACAAATAATGACCAAGTGTGTAGGCAATTAATCAGAAAAATATCATGTTAAATGGAGAAATACTATCACCTTGAGAAATCCTGAGAAAAACCATGTTAACTACCAAAATATTGCATCAACTGGAGAATTACTGTGTTAAATGGAAAGGTACTGTTGTAACTGGAAATACACCAAGTTAATCTGAGAAATACTGCTTTAAACTGGGAAATACCATGCCATACATGCCATGCAATACCATAGAGCATAATCTGAATTACAGAAATACATTACTATAGAAATACAATATTAACCCAAGAAATTGTGTAAGAAGTTCCACAGTGAAAATAGGAGCCCAAATATAAAATTTAAAGTAAACTCAAAAGTTTACATTTGGACCTGCTTCTAAACAAGAACTGTGAGTTAATGCTTTACTGTTAGTAAATCCTTAGTCAAATACAAGAGGAAATTTAAAACCAGTCTTTACGAGATATGAAAGCAAACAAAGCTGATCTGTCATGGGACTTTAACAAATCAGACCAGTTGTTAGTTGAAGGTGTTTCCATTTCCTGTTGTATTTTTTTTTTTTACAAAACATCCTTGTTTAAAATTAAATACAAATTGTTGGTTTTCTATTAAGCTTTCAATGTTCATTGAAAAATAGTGAAAAGTTCAAATATCTTTGCACTTCAGTGTTCTCAATATTCAGTTAGAAAGTCTCCACAGCTTTGTTTGATTATTCAAATTTGCTTTGACTGGTTTCAACAAATCTATAAAAGTTGAGTAGTTCCCCTGACCAGGGTCTTTGTTGAAATGTTTCATCTCTTCACCAATAAACTCCTTCTGTCATGAACCCATCCACAGGAACTGTTTTACATTTTCACACCTGGATACCTAAAATGTGTGTAGGATGTTTCAATACATGTTTGGTACCAAAAAAAAAAGTTTAAAGAGTGATCCAATAATTTAATTTGCAATGCTTCATGTTTTAATTTCTACTTAAACTTAGAAAACTGTTTGAAAAAAATAAACCATTTTACATGATTAGACCTGAATGGCTGCTTCTTATTAAAACTTCAGATATAAACATTTAATCATACAATTATTGCACAATTATATCTAGGATTTAGCAATGAAATCAGGCCACTGGAGTGATAAAAATTGGTGTTTAAACCCTGAACAATGTAGGTGTTTAAAAAAAAAAAAAAAGCACCACGTCTCACCGCCATACTAGTGAAAACATTTTCTCAGAAGCTGATCTTTTCTTTCTTGTTTTCCGATGTGGGCGGCTGTGAGGTGCATGCATGTAGAGCTCAAAGCGCATCCCCCCACCTGACTGTGGTTTTACTTTCCACTGAGTTTGTCCTAGCAGCTGTCAGACACATACACACACTCGCATGGTTCACTCAGCCAAGGTACTGTCAGAAACCACTCGAGTTTTAAGACAGAAACTGAATGAGGTGTTTGGCTAGAGACAAAGACTGCCCTCTGAGGTCACTCCGAAGTGCCAAGAAGATATTTCGTAGTGCTACAAATGCCAAAAATTATTCACTTTTAGGAAAAAACAGACATTTTTTTCTCAAATTTGATTCAAAAATTAAACTCTTAAGCAGCCGAACTACTGTTGTGCCTCAAGGAGATAAGATACAGCAGCTAAGAAAACACGAGGGTGCATCCGTCAGAAAAGTTTAGAGAGCATGTGAGAGATTGTGGGGGGGTGCAAAGGAGGACACTGTGCAGGCGGCGTGCACGTTGAAATGGCGTTAAAAGCAGGCGTGCATGTGCACTGAGAAATACAAGTGCGTTCTTGCATCTGTCAGCACAATAAAGTCTTTCTCCCAGACAATGAAGCCCAACTGGAGGCCTAAGTCTAATAGCAGCACTTAACTTGAATCCACCACAGGAAGTTGGTTCATCTGCGCGCACACACACAAACGCGTGCACACATACGTCTCAGCCTGCTGCTGACAGCCAGTGGATATTTGTTGGCGACACCGTGGCTGCAAGGCTCTTCACAGCTTAGCAGCCAATTGTTGTTCACCCAGTTCAACACATACACACACACTCATTGAGAGCTTAGAGCTTCACTTGAGATCCTGAAAGGCAATCCTGATCCCTCTGCTACACAGCAGGACACACACACACACACACACACACAGAGGAATTAGTGCCGTCTGACAGCTCACTATGCCACATGTCATTTAGTGTGTGGATATCTATGGTGGCAATTACATCTGTGTGTGTGTTTTGTGATAGTGCACGTACATGTGGATGCATATGTGTATAATCATTTGAATTATATGCTAACGGTTTACATACTGCAAAGAGAATAGCAGGCTTTGGCTGAGGCTGAAAAGCACTAAAACAGTGTTTGCACGCAAAAGAAATGGGTCTGTTGCATTAGACCAAAACAGTTTAGATAAGATGCTATATATGATATCACGTGGAAAATTCAAATTTCAAAATGTGTCATTTTTCTCTGCATATCAGATGCTTGTAAAATATTTTCAAAAGCTAATATATATGGCGATATATAACGTCAGCTAGTGAGCTAACATCTCATATTAGCAATATATATATGGCGTTAGCTCCAGAGCTAATTAATTAAACATCAAGTTTGATCATTTCAACCCATGCAGCCTAGAAACTAATGCAAAATATAACTTTTTTTCACATATTAAAGCTTTTAAACCTTGACTCTTTGTGTTTTAGTCTCAAGTGGCACTCATCATCCCCAAAATGACCAGTGTAAGTAGTAAAAGGGTGATGTGCTTACGTGAAAAATGCAATAAACAGATACACAAATATAAGCTGTGGGTGGTTAGGGGAGTCGGAGGGGAGGGGTTGCTGGTTTGATCCCCCTTTCTATCGGTCTCAGACGTTGTATCCTTAGGCAAGACACCTCTCCCACCTTGCCTGCTGATGGTGGTCAAAGGACTCGGTGGCGCCATTGTGTGACAGCCCCACCCTGTCAGTCTTTCCCAGGGCAGCTGTGGCTACATTGTAGCTTACCACCATTTTGTGAATGTGTGGGTGAATGATTGAAGTGTAAAGTGCTTTGGAGTCTGTAAGGACTTGATGAGGCGCTATTACATTTACCATTTAGAATGGAGTAAAAGTGACATATTAAGGCCAACATGTGCACCTAGTCTAAAATCCTTTTAAATCAAGTTGACTCCAGAGGTTATTTAGATGGACATTTAATTATTACTTGAGAATTTTATTACAATCTGTTCTGCAGGTGAGATATTTTACAAAAAGAAAAACACACTGGATTTAAAAAAAAAAAACTTTAAAATGTTTATAAGTTTGGCCACAAGATACACCCTTAAGGAATTCCCCAACATGAGGTGTAGAGAAGGAAAATGTTCCCATAAATTGGAACAATAAAGATTCCTATAAAAGAAGACAGATGTTCACAACCCCTTAATTATAGCTCTAGAGAACAACCAATTGACTGAAGTTAGGGAATAAGGGAAAGAAACGCTCCGGCAGAATTTACATTCAGCAGATGAGCTGTTAAGACTTAATGCCTAAAACTGTTGTCTGCTATTCTGCTTTGCTGTTACTTTGTCCTAGGTCTTCCCTGGGGCCTCCTTCTGGACATGTCCAGAAAACCTTGCCCATCCTTACCCAATGAACCACCTAAACTGGCTCCTCTCAATGTAAAGGAGCAGTATCTCTACTCCAAGTCTCTTTCAGATCATTGAACGTCTCACTACCTCTAAGGGAGAGTCCAGCTACCTTGCAGGGAAAACTTGTTTTGACCACCAGTGTCTCACATATTGTTATTTCCACTACTACGGAGTTCCTGACCAAAAATGAGGGTAGGAAGGTAGACCACCTAGTAAAAATTTGTTGATTTTTTAAAGGTGGTGCGCTCAGCTCTTCTTCTACTCTTTATCCTTAACAGCAGCGTGACCAGCTACCATAATAATAACAGTCTACATACAACTTTCTTTCTCCTCATTCATACAATGCTAAAACCACGGACATTTCTGAGGACAGGTCATCCAAAACAGGGACAGTTCCTGGTAATTTGGGACGTCTGGTCACCCTAAGTAAACCAAACTCAGCTCCCTTCTCTCACTCATGAGCAAAACCTCGAGATACTTTAACTCCTCCACTTGTATCAGACACCTCACACCCAACCCAGAGATGACAGTCCACCTTTTACTGACTTAGGACCATGGTCTCAGATTTGGAGTTGCTGATCTTAATCCCAATCACTTCCAAGCGAGAGGTGGAGATAACAGCATGATGATGCCAACAGGACCACATCAACTGCAAAGAGCAGAGATGTAATCACGAGGTCACCAAACTGGACTAGCTCTGCCCCCTGGCTACACTGAGAAACTCTGAACAGAATTGGTGACAACAGGCTGCCCTGGGAAACTCCCACTCCACCCCTGAACTTACTACTATCAATGCAAACTCTCACAATGCTTGTATAGGGACTGATTGGCCCGTAGCAACAAACCCCCAAATCCAAACTCACTGAGCATCTACAGTGTACTTAGAAGAACATGTTTTCCTCCAAACCCACAAAACACATGTAGACCGATTGGAGAAACACCCATGTCCCCTCAAGAGTAAAGAACTGCACAGACAGACAGAGCAAACACGCAGCTGATGGTAATATTTAATATTTTCATATTTTGTAACCCTGGATACAGTTTGCAAATTTACTTCTGGTTTTTTGCTCAGGTGTCCTATTGGTCCTGTGTAATGTCTCTATAAACCATCTATCAGAATGGATCCATTGTGATCCAGATAGAGTTATTCAAATTACAGCACAAGGAAGCACAGTGAGGATATTTGCAAACTGATATACCAAAAAAGAAAAAAAATACGGTGTTATTGTGTATTATAACACATGCAAATTTTTACGTTTACACCGAGGATGTACAAGTTCATTTCTGGACATGAATGGATCATCGTCCATGTAAAGTTGTGTCTAATTATGGAAAACTTTGTAAAAAACTATTCATTAATCTTTAATGATTAAAGCAAAAATATACCCTTTTAGTACAACTCATCCCACATATTGTTAAATTTTGTTTCCAAGGCTGCTTCTTGTCTTTTTTATATTTTTTAGGGTTTCTTAAGGTGTTTTTTTTCCTCCCACTTAACTCTAGTTTTTAGGCCTCACACCTTATTTTTCATCCTCGATCGTCAATTATTTTCAGTTCTCAACTTTTAAATTTGGGTTTTCTGTAAAAGTTATGAACAATCTCGTGTCTAGTTTGAAGAAATAAATCCGTTTTTAAATAACTGCCTGTCTAAAGACAACTTTAAAAGATTAAAATAGCATTTTTATAAACAAAAAAAAAACTTTTAATAAAAATACTAAAAGGCTTTCAATGAGCCTGAAGAACCACTCAGAAAGGTAGCTTAAGGCTGTGTCACACTGCAAGATTTTTAAATTGTTGGCCGATTTTCGAAGACTGAGAGATACCTGAGGATAAAAAATCATGGAAATACCAGGTTTGATCCTACAGTGTGTGGTGCACAGCCACACAGCAAGAAACAACACATCACACACGAAAAAAGATTTCATTCAGATGTCAGATTTGAAATCACACAAGACTTTTTGAAATCTCGCAAGAATTTGGATGCCAGAGGAAATATCTTGCGTGACCTCCAGAGCGACGTGATTTCAGAGTAAATAAACATTTGCAACAAGAAAGAAACAATATTGATTGTTTGTGGATTATCTTTACCAGAGGAAAAACAATTCTATAGGACTTTTAACATCCAGCTGACTTTCTGGTGAGTCAACACAGTTTTTTATGTCTTCTGTATTTTGAATTCTCCTCCATGTTAACATTACCTTGCTTTCTGATTGGCTGCACATCATGTTCAACAGGCTGAGAGCTCGTTTGTTACCGGGTGAACACCACACACGCTGTGATATCGGGCCAAAAAATCAAACATGTTAAATATCCCTGATTTAAGGTCGGAGCTTTCCCGATGTCCTTCCGAGCCAACTAGATCACTCTAAACTCACCACGCATGGCAAGAATATCTGCTCAGATTATCTTTAGAGCCATCACGATAATCTGGACGTCTTTAAGATTTTCGGAAGGGCAAAATTGGGCCAGAATTTGCCATAATTATCCTGCAGTGTGATGCTCCCTGAAAAGTCTGGCTCTTTGTGTATTTTAAATATCTGGATGAGTGGTTTCAAACTTCTAAAAACAATAGTTAGTTGGTGTGATGTTTTCTCAAAGTGGATGTGGTATCAAGACTACAGCTCTCTAAATATTGTACATTAATTATGACATGTCACATTTCAGACATGTCAAGTTTTAGCTCGGTTGTGTCTCAATTCAAAGCTTGCAGCTGATGTAGGGTGCGTTTGTCGGCCGTTTATGTCACTGTCGTGCACCGTAGGCTGTTCTGATATGTAGGCGCCTATTTATGTGGCTGACAAATGCGGCTGACAAAACCCTCAAAATATAGCCTGCATATGAATATCCTACATGGCCGATGATATCCCAGAATTTATTGCATAACACCATGGTAACAGGGCAGTGCGTGGTCATGCAAACATACGTTTTCCGTAGACTAGACCATCTCATTTCACAGCCGTTATGCAGCCTACACTTGTGGCCTATGCCGGGTGTGGTCAATGTGGGCCACAGTCAACGTGTGCTGCAACCCCTGAATCGAGACAGAGCCACTATACTGTAAAACTGACTGAGTCAATTTTTGTCTCTGTGGTGGCCATCTTGGATTAAACAGACTCAAAAAACACAACCAGGCCAATCATGGCATTGACAGATTTGACCCACATAAACCAAACTGCAACCAGGCCAGTTATAGCATGCCATCTTAAAAACAGTGCCATCATTGCCAGACCTGGTTCACATCTGTTGACAAACCACATGCCATGCCAGTAGTGCCAGCTTGACAGCAGATTTGGTCTACACTTGTCTGCTATGTGAGTTTATAGGTTTATAACACCTTCAAAGAGTTGCGCTCTCACACTTACAGACACAGAGACAGATTTTTGATGCCTGCAACAACTTTGTGACTATTTTAGACTTTTGGGTCATTTTGACCCAAGCGCAACAGGAGTGTTAAGAAAAAAATATTCTATTCTATTAGTCTATTCTGTTAAATTTTAAATAAGTTAAAAATGTGTTTGTTACAGAGAAAGGACATGCTGAGTAAATGTCTTTACTAGTTTAGAGAAGACTCATAGTTTAATAGGGTGGACACATTATTTTTTCTTTTTGGAGGAAAGTGTTTTTGTTTGTTTGTTTAGTGGAGAGGGAATAAAATTTGCTCTCTCAGTTGATGGAAACTTATCTGGAGTCCGTCAGGCAGCTATGAGTGTTCTGCGAGCTAGAGGCTCTTGTTACCATTCACAGGTGCAGCACGCTGACGAGCCGACGATGACAGCCGGGCTGAGCCTTGTTTGTGTGCGAAAGTCTGTGTGCGTTATGTGCATGAGTGTGTTTTACCCAGCCTGAGGACAGAAATTTGTCAGTGGCTGCAGAGATTGTCAACATACCTGAAATTCTTCTAGATTCCAAACAACCGGTAACATGTTAGGAGCCTCGTGACAAAAAGAGAGAGGGGGTGCTTTCTGTCAAAACTGCAGGTGAAATATTTCACAAGTGAAAAGACTCTTTTGTTAGTATGCAGCCATAATGTAGAGAGAAGTTCAGAGGCAGGTGTGATATAAAGAAAATATCACTGATGATTAATATTGGTTAAATTATCAGAAATCTGACTGATGTTGACAAAATGTCACTGACTTTTACAATAAAAATGTGTGTGTGGGCACGTTTTTGCTAACTTATGGGAAACATTTTCAAGAAAAAGGCAGCCTTGTGGGGACCGAATGTGCATTGTGGGGTCTGGATGCTAATTTCGGGTGGGGGGTTGGGTTTAGGTGTGAATGGAGTTTAGGTTAGTTTTAGTGTCAGGTAGGTCCCGGTGAGGTTAATTTTAGGGTAAATGATCAGGGTTATGCAATAAAATTACCAGAAAATGTGTGGAAGTCAATCCACGGTCCCCATGGGGATCTAAAAACAAACCTGTGTGTGAGTATGTGTGTGTGTGTACTTGTTTCTGCTACAGAGTAAGGACCACTAGCAAAACAGTTCCAATCAAAGTGAGGTCTTGCAGCAATACTGCACTCTACTAGTTAGGTCAGTTAAACTATGTGTACTGAATATACCGACCATGTCTTAAGGTTGCCGTGGGCCACAAAACAAAAACTGCCTCACTGCCGAGACCCCAAAGTTAGAGCAAACAAGACGCACAATTAGCATGCTGCTTCATATAGCAGTCCTACAGTTGGATCTGCGCCAAACGCAACAGAATTCTCTCAGCCTGGAATGCCTGCTTGATTAATATAGAAAACACGGTGCAGCTTGAGCTCATTTAGTGTCCAAGTGTGCCACTTCTCCTTCTCGTTAGGTTGTCCGTCAAAGTAACGAGGCACGCCTGCCACAACCGGAAAAGAAATGAGCACCATTCAGATTAAATACTGCAGTCAGCTTTTAATTTATGTTTACCTTTACCTAACAAAATGTGAAATACATAATTGGTAATAACTTTTAGTTTTACTTAAGGTGTATAACATGCCAATTTGGGCAGTATACAGTGCTCAAGTGTGTGATTGTTTCCTTGCATATATTTTACATTTTTGAGGCAACAATTTTGCAATAATAAAATTCTGAATAATGTAAAGCTTAATATTCTAACATTTGAATCAGAAAGTATTTTACATTGAAGTTATTAAAAGAAAATAGCCCAGTTTGGTCTACTCAGATTAGCCCTTTGCTCATCAATCCAATCGGATTTCAGAGCTATCTTTATAAATTTTATTTTTGTAATGTTTCCTAAAGTAAGAATGTGTTCAAAAATTGGAAGATATAAGGCTGCATCTAAAATTTGGTTAATCAGTTACAAAATATATTTTACTAAGAAGCTCATTACAATAAGTTAATCAGAAATATCCCTTCAGTGTTTATGAAGGTGGTGCCATAGCTACATAAAACACCAAACATTATGAGTTTTGTTCATGTTTAGGTAAGAATGGAGCATAATGGATCAGTGCAGCTTCCTCAGTATTGCTGACTATGAGTTGGTTTGATTTGGTGAAGAGGGAGCAGAGCTGTAAGAAGTTCTCAGTTTACCTGTCAGTCTACGTTCCTACCCTCACCTATGTTCATAAACTCGGGAAGATGACTGAAAGATCATCGTCTTTAAGCTACGTTCAGACCGAACACGTTT
>JARVJO010000186.1:2143142-2156534 GCA_031762555.1 Cynodonichthys magdalenae | reverse complement strand
TGTTTTACAGCATGAAATGTCTGAATGAGTGCTCATCCAAGACTGGTGATTCCATACTTTTTGCCAGGGGTTGTATAAGGCCCTACATTCTATTACAGCTTATTTGAACTTAAATCTGCAACTTGTATGCTTTAAGTGGGTTCCTAAACAATCAAATAAGAATATGTCATGGAGGTAACTCAACTTAAAATAATCCTTTAAAAATAAATAACCAAGTTGCTTTTTAAAACAAAAGTGCTGGTACTGAACTTCTCACAACAATAAGAAAAAAGAGTGTGCAAAGAGTGCAAAATACAGAGAACAATACATTACTATTTCGGAAAAACCCTGTCTTAAATTCTGGAAAACTGGATCGGCCCGATCACGTGACTAAAATCCGATTCGAGCTGATTTTCAAAAAATGGCCATATCTGCCATCGATATCTATACTGAGTGTCTGATCGGGACATCCCTAGTTATTTTCCATCTCTAACATTGTGATTCAAAGTTTCTTCAAATATGTTATTCTAAAATTCTAAAACCTTGACATTTTTCTCACATTTTAGGCTCCAACTGAGTCCTAACAGCTGCAGTACTGAGATACTACACAGAAAGTGTCATCTAAATTTTTAATTTTTAAAAAATCCTGCGGCGTCACTTTCAAAAAGTTTTTGCGTGATGTAATGGCAAATTTCTGGTTATTGTTTCGTACCACTGAGAGTAGAGGTGAGGTGACTAATATCAGCATTCTTTTTTTAAAGAGAAATACTAAGAAGTGTTTGGAACAAAGCGGATAAACATCTTGAGAATCTGTCCTTCCAGCAGAGGCAGAGAGCGAATGAGTCGCTGATGACTGGCTCAAGATCAAGGACAGCATGAGGGGGGTTATACAAGATATTTGCAACATGGCCACAAGCCTCTTTTGTGTGTCTAAATATGCCCCTGAAACCCACACAGCCTTACAAAGCAGCAGTGGTCTGGTTTTAGTAGAAAAAAAGCCATTTGAAAATCACAGAAAAACATGCTTGAGCTTTGATCCCCTGAGAAACCAAAGGGCACTGCCTAATTCCAGGAACTGTTAGTGCAACCTCTGCTTTGTTTAGACACACACACACAAGGCATTTGAGGACAAAATGGGACTGTATCACAACTTCCGGCTCATATTGACTATAATACTAATATATGTATATGTGTCGTTTAAACAGATGTAATCACAAGAAAATCGTGTTTACCCCTATTTTAACCCAAAATTCACTAAATACAGGAAGGACGCCTGTCTTGTTGCATTTCAGAAAAATATACCTCCCTGTCGTTTCCGCCCCGTCACGTATCATAATTACGAAAGTTATAAGTTAACGAATATTTTTTTTTAACTAATAAGAAAAATTGTTCGTTCAGAATTAGTGTTTTAATTGTCCTCGACAGCTGCCCATTTTTTAATACACGACCATTAAAGACTTACACGAAGATGTAATCTCAAAAACCACCTTGCACATAAGGCCTTTAAGGCTAACGTTAGCTTAGCTAACGCGGAAGTAGGTGAAACATCCGGGCTGTCAAAAACAAATAAAAACACAAGTAAACACATAAAGCACAGTTCGACTAATTTGGTCAATGGTGCTATGGGTTTACATATAAAAAGCAAAGGCGACTAATATACAGTCAAACCAAGCCCTGACTTATTTATGTATTTATTTTGTGAACGGCAGGTCAAGTCATCAAACGCAATTCTGTTGTGATCTCCCACGTCCGTTCATCCAAACTACTCACCACTTGATATCGGCTCGCTGGGTCCATTCGCTCAAGATTTCGCTGACAAGCTAGCCAGCCCCGAGTATTAAAAATAATTTAAAACAACAAGGAGCTGAATCTAACTCCGATGTTTTATTTTTTTTTCCAAATGTTATTGTCGGGGAGAAACTTGAAGCGTCCCCGACAAAAGAGCGGAGAACGGGGAAAAAATGGCTGCTACCTCGATGCGCTCGCTTTAAAACATCGGATGAAACGTTGTCCAACCACTTCAATTTCCGTTTTTCAAAATAAAATGACCAGATGCAATAAAATTAAAGCAGTGGATATTTTGACCAGTGTGCAATAAAGTTATGTGCCTTTATGAACAGTTAAAATCTTACCTGTTTCATATAACTTTTTGAACAACCTTAATTTCGTGAAAAAGTGAGTTTAAACCTGATAGGACTGACTAGCTAATGGCTAGTCTGAGCTTGGCCAAGTTAAGTGGGCTTCTGTTATCTCGAAATATCCATCTATCCATCTACCATAGATTTGGATATAAAAAGAGTAAGCCCCACCATCCACTCTTAGCATCTGGAACAACAGAGGAACAAAAATGGCGACCATGTAGGGCGTTGGCCCACAGCCTCATAGCAACTATTTGATTAACAGCAAGCCCAACTGGATCTGTCACAAAGTTTTTCTTTTTTTTTTTTTTTTACAGTAAATTAATATAATTGTTATGTTTATTTCATTTCATTCAACAAACATGTAAAGCAGCTAAATATGTACAATATATAAAGTAACGATCTAAAACAGACCTGATGTCAGTCAATAACTAAATTTTAAGCTTGAGATTATGACTTCAACTAGTAATAAAATATATATATATTTTTTCTTACTGTCATAAATAATAATACATGTTTACCAGTCAACACATTGAAAATGTTCACTGCATATTCAGTGATACTTTGGGATAATATTAGTTAACCATCTTCTCAACAGGTCAAATATGTCTGACAGAAACCTAGAAATAGTCAAACGTATAACATTTTTTTACACTGTGCAAACATTACATAAATCAAAGGTAAAACTAGCTTGTGATATGAATTTGTGCTAAACTTGACATGAGTCAGCAGTGCTGCACTGTATAACTATATGCTACAGAAGCTATAATCAGCTAACCAGTTCAATAAATAAGAGTGAATACATCAGCTGTATAAGCTTATTTTAAATTTAAACTGTAACATTATTAGCTTCAGTTCAGATAATATCCACATTGAGGTAAATAAGATAATATGTGTTTACTTGTGAAATGAGACAATTTCTTGTTCCTCTTCTGTTGGTAAATCCATAACACACACAGCTTTCTAACATTTTTATAATCATTAGATAGCTTATATACACTCTAAAATATTAATAATTTCTTTAACATTATTAATAGTTTTTAAGATTTCAGTTCTTTTTTTTTGGATCATGTACAGTAATGTTAAATCCAGACTCTTGCCTGTTCTGCTTAGCATCATAATAGATCACATGGTCATGTGGTTTAGACTCCAGCTGTTATTTGTACATCCATCCATCCATCCATCCATCCATCCATCCATCCATCCAACCATTTGATGATGATTGCATGATTTCATGCACAATATCCAGCAAAATCATACTAAATCAATTGTTTTATTTTGAATGACTCATTTTTTTAGTTCCTGTTTGTAGTCTGACTAGGGAAACTTGACAAAAGGGGTTTTGATCAGCAGATTTCCACAAATCTAATGACGTCAAGGCATCACTGAGAATTGTGATTAAATGCAACCACTAGATGACGCCAAACTTTTGTCTTATTACTCCACCATGTTCTGTTCTCCAAAAGTCCCAAACGCCACATGGTAGCAATTCATAAAATGAAAAATAATTTAAAACTACAATTTCAAAGTTTCATATTATTCATGGTTTTGTCTAATAATTAAAGTACCAGATACACACATAATAAATGACATTGGGGGGCAAAATCTAGCTTTAAATAGAAAAAAACATCCTTGTGGATTTCAAAAAAAGAACAGTTACTAAATCTTTTTACAGTTAACTTCTGTTCTTGACCTTATGAGCCAACTGCATTGGATAGTTCAATGTTACAGATGTTCTCAGCTTTCCCAGAATAAAATAAAAAATAAACACCACTTTAAAACACCCAACTCCAGCAGAGTAAAACCTCAGATGGATTTCATTTTCTTTGCTTTGGCACTGGGTCATTTGGGACTCGCTTCCAAAGTTTAATCATCATCCCTTCTTGCCTAATTTCAGATCAGAGTACAATGAGACCTTTATGACTAATACTGGAGTTCTAAGGATAAAACACACAAAAATGAAATCCTAAAAACCTTCCATGTTAAACAATGGCGTTATCACCCTTTTAGCTAAACCTTAAATGAAATCATGCTCAGGTGATCTGTTAGCATTTAGAATATGAGTTTTGAAAAACACTCAGCTTCTACCAGGTCCAACTCTTAGCTCCATGTCTGAAAAATCTGCAGATTTGTATTGTTTTTTGTGTTGCATCTGTCTAAAACATATTCCAAACGAAAGGCCCATTTCACATTTAATCAGTTCTAGTGAAAATTAATTTGACAGCCCTGCTCTAAAAAATGTGTTCTTTCATTTTTTTTCATTTTATGTTTATTTATTTAAAAGGGTACAGTGCAATTTATTAAATTCTCAGGGTAAAAAAGCCAGAATTACCCAAATGGCTATTTTACATCTGTAGTCCCCTGGCCATGATGTTAAAAAGCAGTATGATACAAGAATAGAAATACAATAATGACACACAATTAATAAAAGCAGAAAATTAAATTAAACATAAAAAACAATTGCTGAAAAGGAATACAGTGCAAATATACAATACAACACATCAAATACAGTTTATATTTAACAAAAAAGACTTTCTGAGGGTTCTCCAGTCAGTTGTTTCCCTCCTCCTATCTGCCTCGTCTGTCGCATTAACGTGCTTATCCTTCCTCCGGTCTGCCAAAAGCTGGCTGAACACCCCCCGAACAGAGTGAACAATGCTTGCACAGCGAGAGGTATCGATAAAAGACTCTACTTGAATTAAATATTAATCCAGTTCACTAAGAAGGGAGGATTACTGTACTACATGTATCAGTTAAGCAGCTCATGCAAGTCGGAGGGCGATGGAGAGAGTAAGAGGTTAAACGAATGTAAAAAAAAAAAAAAAAAAAAAAAACAATCTCTGCAATATCTTGCATCATGCAGGCTTTCAGGAACATTTCAACGTGTCTCTGCCCGAACCTTTCCAACAGAATCGAGTTAAAAGGACTTGAAGTCATTTGACCAGATGCTAGAATCTCGACTCACAGCCAATAATGGCACCTCAGGACATCCATCACCCACACCCACCCATGCACACACACTCTCCTGTACTCCCCCCCTCGGCACACAAGTGGGATGCTGTTACTTGGCAACATCATTTCAAGGTAAATAGGTGCTATAAAAAGGTGTTATATAAAGAAACAGTGGGTGTCTCTGTCAGACGCTGCAGACTCATTTTTATGGCGTGAAAGCTCAGCTATATGTTGGAGTTAAGATGAGGATTTTGCAGATTGGGACGATGGGTTTGTGTATTATAGGAGTTGATGAATGGGTTTGGGTTGAAAAGATACAAGCTGCCTTTTTGAGGAATAGGACAATGTATCATAGGTGAATTACGATTTTATTTGTTTAAAACATGGCATTGAGTGAAGGCTTATTTTATGATGACAATCTACAGACATGCATCATTCAGCCCCAATCTACAAGATCTTTTTCTTTGTAAACATGAAACTGGTTCTAAAACTGTGACATATGACTTACAGCCATACTTAGTAATGTAGACTGTACAATTTGACTTATGACTTATCACCGTTCATAGTGACATAGACCATACATGAAGACATACAACATACGGCCGTACATAGTGATGTAGACCATACAGTGAGACGAACAACTTACAACCGTATGTAGTGATGTAGACCGTACAGCTTACGACTAGGGGGGTAAATCACCAGCTTTATCACAATACTTTATTAAATCAATTTGTTTGGATGACGATTCGATATTTATTAATATCACAAAATCTTTAACGATACGATTTTGATTCAATTCAATTCACAAGTCTATGATTGATATATTGCAATAACACAGACCCATCTATCACAATGACTCTTGATTCACATCGAGCATGTGATGACAATATAGATTGATATTTTCATTTTGCCTCAATATAATTGAATCATTAAACATTTATTCGATATATCGATTTAGATTGATGTATTGTTACACCCCTACTTACCACTGTACATAGTGACGTCGACTGTACATTGCAACATACAGCTTACAATCATACACAGTGACGTAGATTTTACAGTGATACGCACAACTTACGGCCGTATGTTGTGACATAGACCGTATACTGAGGCGTACAACTTAAGGTCGTATATAGTGAAGTAGACCAGCGGTTCCCAACCAAGGGATCCTGCCAAAGGATTTAAAATTCCCCAACACAAATCCATTTGAATAATTAAAACTCTGCATTACTCATAACTTGTTTTTTTCCATTTTCTGTAGAAAAGTTTATAACTATTCATTTTATTCCTTTATTATTTTGATGAAGAGATATATTTTGAAGGCGGAGAGATGGGGAGTAGCAAGTGATTTTGGGATGGTGGGGTGGGGGGGTTCAGCTTGGCTTTGCAACATACATCTTACGGCCGTAGAAAGTGAGATAGACCCTAAGTTGTGACATATTCGTACATACTGATGTAGTTCATACAGCGAGACATACGACTGATGACCATACGTAGTGAGGTCTGACGTAAGGATGTATGTAGTGACACAGATCGTACATGTGTTCTTAAGTGCATGTTGGCAATTTACAACAACTGCTTCGCTCCTCCCACTGCCTGTTTTTCTTTGTCTTAGTATAAAAGTAAAAGAGCAGCCAGTTGACCTTTTTACAGTTACTAATGCATACGTGTAAAATCTTACACCCTGTGCCCCAGTAGTATTCCATTATCCAGGGAAGGCATTTAACTCTAGTATTTTGTTTTTTTTTTACACTTGCTTTTTTGCACTTTTTTTTTTTTTGACCTTCATACACTAACATTTTTTAAAATAAGTTTTATGGATATTTTACATTTAGATAATGGAAGGTCCTCAGCTTGCAATGTTGTGTGGTAGTGCCTGAGACATTCACAGTCAATCCACGACCAAAACGACTTTAAACCTGTCATTTCTCAACTTAAAATTGTGTATGCAACTTTGGCAGGTTGAGTTCTTAAGTAATTCTACCCTTGGGTCAACACATCCCTGTAGGCCTCAGTCATTTTGACCCACAGGCTGCAGGAGGAGTAAATGTTAACTCTATAAAGGACCTATGCATTTATTTTATTATTAAATATATACATATATATATTCTGACAGCTCTCAAACTGCAACATTTTGTAGTTGTAATATGAAAATGTGACAAGGCACACACTCCTGTCCAACAAAATTAGCTCCTGCACAGAACAAAACACAAAACACGCCGGTGTTCAAACCCATAATTAAGGCTTCTGTTGCTCAGTCGGCGCAGGCAAAATAAAATGTCTCTTAAACAACCGTTACTGTGAGAAACACGCAAGCTGCTAATTAGCTGGAAATGTGAAAATGGTGAGCGTTAATCACATCCACACGCCTCTCTGTGTGTCTGCAGATGAATGCGTAGGTGTTTGGATGTGGGTTTGGTTTTTTTTGGGTGGAGAGATGGGCACGTGTGCTGCTCAAACTGTCCAGCAGAGTGCGGAAAAGGCAAAGTTATTATTTTATTTTGCAGGGTGCAGTTAAAATGCACCATGTCTTCATAACCATAATCAAAAAGCCGACTTGTCAGCCTTTTGGTTGACATAGCAAAATAAAAGTAATTAAGTGTTCTGGTCATTTGGAACGTGCAGAATAATGGACAAGAGTAACATGCAAAAACAAAACAAAACAAAATTAAAAAAAAGGAGTGGTAGATTTGTTTTCATCCTAAAACTTGCACAAAATCTTTTATGAGACGTTCCAAATGATTCTGAAGCCACCGCAGGAGACAGATGGATTGAAGTGCTGCTGGAAGGTTTAAATTATTCCACTGCATCTGGCAGAGCCGGTCATTATTGGCAGAGCAAAAATGTTTGTGTAACAACTGAAACTGGAGCATTAGAGCTCGCTGTTCAAGAGGAGTGTGAGCTGATTTTAGTTTGAATTGAATATTTAGAATTAACAAAAATAAAAGAGGGGATTCACACTGAGGTGAGGTTATTAAACACCACGGTTTGAACAAAAATTTGAGGACCTGCTGTTTTTTTTTTTGTTTACATGTCTACTGAATGTTAAGGAATTAAATGTTAAAGTAAGGTGGCCTTGACTCTGTGTTTCTAAAAACCATGGCTGAGGACAGTGAAGGTTTTGTGACTTTATTTCACCTAATTGCCCATTGCTGTTTTGCGTTTGCCTCAGATAGAAAATAAAGTTTCGGAAGTTGAAATTTTGAGCACCCCCTGTCTGACAATCCCACCCACATCAAGTTATATTGAACATGTAGTCATCCATCATTGTACTGTTCACCAGTACAGTGCCAGCTCTGTAATTTCTTTTCCACTTGGGGCAGCCAAGCATCTATCATGACTTTCATTATTAACCCCTGGAGAACATTGATTGATTGATTAATAATTTTATTGTCCCCAGCATGCTCACAAATCAAACAACACATAAGTTACACAAAAATAGGAAAAAAAATCAACAAAGAACAGAACAGCCCAATGATGGTACATAGGTAGCAGGGATCATATTGGGAACATAGGTACTGGGAAGTGGCCTTTTTCCCACTAGCGCCTCTACAGCACGGTTTGACTTGGCTGAACTCAGTTCAGCATGATTCAAGTGGTTTTTCATTACACTTCAGTAACAGCTCTAGTGGGTGGGTTCATTGTAAAGTTAGGCAGTCCCAGAGTCCAAAATTTTATGCCACACGCCTCTACCACCTGGTGGAGGCTATGCTCCATTAAGCTACAGTATTTTCCAGACACCATTAAACATAGTAGAAGAAGTAGTAGAAAAGACACACAACACAACAATGGAGGACATGGTAGAGGGTTGTTATTGCAAATGGTGTATTGGCTTGTTGCAACCAGTGACTTCACCCCCTTACCAATTTAATGGCTGATAGTCTTCTGATGTCGTGTTTTTAGGCCAGCCCAGAACACTTGGAACCACAGCAAAGTAAGTTCTGAAAAATGGGCTAGTTCTATGAATCCTGGTTAATGGAAAAGCTTTGGAACCGTGGATATACTGTAGGTACCAGGAAACATAGGTACTGGGAAACATACTGAAAAACATAGGTCCTGGTGTACATAGGTAGTTATGACCAACCTGGTTGAGTTAACTCAGTTCAACAATCTAAACCCTCATTGTGAGTGCAAACACAATCCCCTGAGAAGCCTTTAAAAATATACTTTTTTTTTTATCTGTGGCAAGAACGAGCTCATTCTCAATGTATCTACACCAACTAAATGCTTCCTTATTTTGAACAAAATGTGAAAAAAGTGAATCAGACAGATTTTTCCAGTTTTGTAAGTGTTTGACAATTAAAGGCGTCAGTAAAGCCATGCGGAATGATCAGTTTTTAACCCATCAAGCCTTTCCTAGAAAACAGCAGCCGTAAAGTTTTCCAGTTATGTTTTATTCAATTAGCCGAACAAGCATTGATGTAGGGAGGCAGTCATGTTCAATTAAACAAAACATTAATCAAGCTTACATTACTGCCACTAAAATCTACTGTAAATTTGCTCCAAACCTTCCGTTGTTTTTTTTGACAAAGAAAAATGGCATCATGATCGTCACTATTAGTATTCTCTTTAATCTAACTCTAAAAAGCTTGTTTTTTTGCCTGGTACTTACTGCAGCAAGCAGATGGGGATCGAGATACGACTGCGTTGTTTCTGGGTCGTACATAATAAGGTGCATTATTCTCTGCAGTATTGAACCATTGGGGAATAGCCCTGTAAATGTTTTATGACTTAGGGGTATGCACCGGCCTCTTCAAGAAAAGTTTGTCATCCAGGGAGCCAAAGAAATTCATGGGATGAGCCATCGAAATGTTGCCTGCCAGCTCATGTCAGGAAGGATGTTTTTTAAAGTCAGATTGCAATTAGTTAAGAATGTGAGCAAAGATCATTGGGATGAGCAAATTTGCTGCTGTGTATCGAGTTTATAGAAGCATCATCAAAAAGTTGGCGTATTCCCCCTCGTCTCCGAGACAGCCTTTTGATGCTGAAACAGACTTTCTTTCTTTCTTTTTCCATCAATCCCTCCTACTTTCTCCCACGCTCCCTCCATCCCTCGCCGTGCCGCTGCCGAATTAGAAGAAAGTATGCCAGTTTGAAGGCGGGAGGGAGGAAAGAAGGGAAGAAGACATCAGAAAGAATTCATTCAGCGAGTGAGTTCCTTAACGAGAAACACGGGGCTGAGTCTGCACTGCCTCGTGAGTCTTCTTCAAGGACTCTGAGGGTTAGTGTTTTTTGCTTCATGGGTCAGGTGACAATTTAGAGTTCACCTGGACAAATGCGTCGATAAGATGCCTCTGTGTTATATCAGTAAAACCCGGCCTTGGCTTTAACAAGCGTTTATCTAGTGCATGTACGAAGGAGCTGCTGTTGCTATGCGACCAGTAAAAACCTGCTCAAAACACAGAACACAACTGAAATTTATGAGCAAAAGTTTAAATGTTTTTTTTCTTAGTGCAACAGAAGCAGGACTCTCAAAACTGGATGATGCAAACAGGCATGCTCAAAGTATTTTTAGGCAACTTATCATGCACAATCCCTTACATACATTTGTTGTGTACTTGGAGAATCTAGGAGTGCAAAAAAAGTTTAATTTAATCTGTCCCAGTGCTGCAAAGAAATATTTGTATTCTATTTGGGTCAACATTTTTAATTTTCTTTATTTTCTATTACATTTTCTATACAACATCGTCACAGTATTTGCTGCAGGACTTTGGGCTTACCAATTTCATGAACCTGTGCTTCTGCAGGTTTGTCTTCATTTTCCTCTGGCTCTGGGCCAGACTCTGGCTCCAAAATGTGAAGCTGGATGGACAAGTCCGTTGATGTTAACGTCTTTTAATCAATTTGTAGAAGAACGTTTAGATGCTGTTATATAATCAAATCTCTGCTATCAAACTACAAAAATGTCCGAATTGCGTGTGATGGACGATGATCATTGGGAGTGAGACCTGGAGGAAGGAGTGTGTGTGTGTGTGTACTTGTTTCTGCTGCAGAGTGAGGACCACTTACAAAATAGTTACTATCAAAGTGAGTTCTTGGGTGTAAAGTGAGGACTTTTTCCCGGTCTATTAGTTAGGTTTAGAGGTATGGTGGGAATTAAGTTTTGGTTCAGGTCAGGGTTAGGTATAAACTAGTTAAAGACTCAAACTAGAGAAGACAAGGTCCAATGTAGGCCTACAAAGTAGAAAAAGCATTGATTGTTGCAAAGTCATTGCCTTTATTATTATTTCTTATCATTATTCTTATTATTATTATGATTATCATTTACCCATCCAGTTTAATTTTAAGACTTTGTAAAATAACTATTACATTTTGAAATTGTTTTGGTGAACAACAAGTAATTCTATCATTGGTCAAATCATTCCTTGTTGTAAAACAAGCTGCTGCTGGGACCTCATTTCACTGCTTTTATTCAAAAAAGTTGATCAAAGTTCTTGATAAGCAATAAAACAAAAGTCTAATAATAAGCACAGTGCATCAGAGCAGCTTGTGTACAGGGCTCCTCTCTGCCTCTGGTCCTACCTGATTTCTCCTTGAAAATCAGCAAACCTTCTGAGGCTCGTCACCTAAATCAAGGCTGTGTTGTTCGAGTTTTTTTTTGTTTTGTCATTTTAACACATGCCCTGTGTCTACATTTTCAGAGCAATAACACAAAGATGTTTCATCTTGTCTTGTGAGCTGAACATTTCCTAAACCTTTATAATACAGACACTTGTTATTCAAACAACTGTTCTGATGATTGTGTCCGGGTTTTAGCCATGAGTTTGTTGCTTTCAGGTGATAATGAAGAATTCAGAGGTGGATCTCCTTTTTTATTATTCTATGTACTCTGTGCTTTCAGCACTAGTGCCAGCTGAACTATGTTCCCTGGTAAAATACCAGCACTGTGATTCACTATTTTTTTCCCCTATTTGCTTTAAAATACTTCGGTACAGTTTGGTTTGATTCAATGTGATTCAATTCAATTCAATTCAATTCAATTCAATTCAATTCAAAAATACTTTATTGATCTCAAAGGGAAATTACATGTTATAGTAACTCATTTAAATAAAGAGTTATTGTAGATGCTGACGGCTGTGGGCAGGAAAGATCTTCTGTAGCGCTCTGTATTACAACGAAACTGGAAAAGCCTCCAACTGAAAACACTGTTTTTCTCTGACAGTCTCATGAAGAAGATGGTCAGGGTTGTCCACAATGTTCTTGATTTTATGTAAAATCATTTGCACCATCATCACCAGAGGTTCCACAGTCGTCCCCAGAACAGAACCAGCCTTCTTTATCAGGTTGTTCAGCCTTTTTATGATCCTGGCTCTGATGCTGCTGCCCCAACAGATAACGAGAGAAGAGATGACGCTCTCAACAACAGACTTATAGAAGATCTGCAGCATCTTGCTGCAGACATTGAACGATCTTAGCTTCCTCAAGAAGTACAATCTGCTCTGTCCTTTCTTGTAGACTGTTTCACTGTTAAGTTTCCAGTCCAGTCTGTTGTTCAGATGAACATTGGGGTATTTATATTCCTCAACCAACTCCACTTTTTCTCCTATGATTTAAACAGGGTTTGAGCTAACCCTATTCCTTCTGAAATCTACAATCATCTCATTTGTTTTGTTCACATTCAAGATGACATGAGTACAGGGTAACATAAGTACTGTGTCACAGGTACAGAGAATGTATTGTGAACAAAGGTACAGGCAAACATATATACAGGGGCTATAGGTACTGGGGATTGGAGGTACTGGGGAACATAGGCATTGGGAAAAATAGGTATGGGTACAGCCCACAGCATGATGCAACCACAACCATGTTTGACAGATGGTACAGTGTTCTTAGGTGGGAAGGCTTTACTTTAGAGAAAATCCACAACACGTTGAAACTTTTGGACCCAAAACTTGTTTTTAGGAAATCATTGAAACTGTTATGTTTTACAATCGTTCCACCCTGGAAAAATAACAATTCAAATCAGTCATTATTCGCCCTGAATGATGAAAGCACATTGAGTGAAGATAAACATGTGACCACAGTTGCAAATGAGGAGTTTTAGTTTTGTCTTAATGATTTTTGTTTCACTTTGTTTACAGCCCTCCTGAAAGCTTAACATTGAGCCGTTTTTCCATTGTTCAATTTCACAATGACTTGCTACATCTCTATTTGGGGTTACACGGTCTTGGTGGTTTTCATTAAACCTTGACTACCACCTTGATGTAGGGAGGTGATTGCCATGGTGTGCTGTCTAGTACCTGCTCTACATACACTCACCGGCCACTTTATTAGGTACACCATGCTAGTAACGGGTTGGACCCCCTTTTGCCTTCAGAACTGC
>JARVJO010000186.1:2096852-2110373 GCA_031762555.1 Cynodonichthys magdalenae | reverse complement strand
GAGAGGCAGCCTCACGGGGACCGAATGTCTGGTCTCCATGGGTACAGTTGCTAATTTCAGGTGGGGGGTTCGGTTTAGGACCAAGGTGTGAATTGAGTTTAGGTTAGTTATAGGGTAAATTGTCAGAATTAGGCTATAAAATTACCAGAAAATGAATGGAAGTCAACCCACAGTCCCCACAGGGAGGAACAAACCTGTGTGTGTGTTTCGATGCAAAATATGTTAGGCTTTAGCATTTATTATTTTCTTTTCTGAATATAATAAATAAATTTAATAAAAAAAGAAAATTGTACAATCTTTACAGATAGCTACTGTAAGATAAATGTGCTAAAGCAAAAATAAAAAATACAAATGTTAGTTTTATCATTTCAGGCTAGCCTGCTATTATACTAACATAGATTTAGCCCAGAGGACTGTATGGATACTTTCAGCTAAAGGTGCTAAAGCTAATGAAGAATTAGCCTATATAAAATATAATAAAATGTTCACATCATTTGCCACAAAATCCCACTTAAAAATATCTGAGTTTTATTTGTAAAGATTAAAATACAAATGTTAGCTACCACTTCAGGCTAACCTACTAGTATCCTCTAACACAGATTGAGACGAAAGAACTGTAGGCCTACAAATACTTTGAGCTAAATGTGCTCAAGCAAATGAATTAGCCAAATAAAATATAATCGTTGTTCATTTCCTTCCCACAGAACTCTATTTCAAAAGATTTAAAAGATCACCTAAGGACAGATTTTAGGGATGATTTTTTTACTGTGATAATTTTTGTTTTGGATCAAATCTCATGTCTGCCATTGTACAAGCCACAAATATAATATGTTTGCAATACCTAACGCCCAGTGATAAGGATATTAATAGTCTGAAAGTAAATGTTTTTTTATGCCCAGTTTCAAGTAATATTTAATAAAACCACAAGTAGAAACAGATGCCACAGTCCCTCCTCCCTTCTTTTCATATCACATAATCCCCTTACCCAAGCTAACACTTTGTCTCCTCTATTTCTGTTTTGCTCTGTTTTCACCTCTTTCTTTCTCTGGGCGATGCAGTGATCTCCCCTCTTCATGCTGTGGAGTTGAAATAAAACTAGCCTGCACCAAGCTGGCGCTGGTAAAGGCACACATGTCCCTGTGGTGCCACAGTATTCAGGCTCACACCAAACAAAAACCAAAAAAAGATAAAAAAAAAAAAAAAAAAAAAAGGGCACAGCTTTCCAAAATGTTTGTGCGTGATGGAGCAGTTGTACAATTGAAGTCATTACTTGTCTCTGTGCACAGCCAGAGCACACAATACTTATAAAACACGTGTTTTTTTGTATTTTCGTACGAAAAAATTAGCAAGTGCCAAGATAAAATGATGTATTTTGTTAGAGCAAAGACATGAGAAGTGGACGGTCTTAGTCAGCACAGGACACAGATTGGTGTCACAGCGGGACGGGGGATGCTCGTTGGCACTGATCCACAAACATACAGTATTAGAACTGTGACATGGTTGATCACCATTAAAACCCAGCCCAATTATAGTATTCATAAATTACATTGGCAAAATACTCATGTTGCACCATCATCACTTTTTACCATGGTTCACAGTTTTCTGCTCTCTTTAAACAAAACCCAAATACGTAATTGTGTGGATGCTTCAGAGCATTCACACTATTGGGATCATTTTTTTCTTTAGTACGTTTGTCGGCATCTAACCCGTTCCACATTTTTTGTGCTATTTCAACAATTCACATATCAAAACATTCAGCTCATTTATGAAAATCCTGCTATGAATTTTGGTATTTCAGCTATTTTCACTTTTTAGCCACTTTTTTCTTATTGAAAATGAATGGAGCTGTTTTCAACATCCTTAAAATCCTTTAAAATGTTTCTAAATCTTTACAAAACTTTACATATTTTGTTCTGGTTCTGCTCTTTTTAACTTCCTTGTGCTATTTTTAGCTACTTTTTTGCTAATTAAATATTTTTTCTGCTATTTCAGCCATAATTCTACTTCTTTCTGCTATTCTGCTTTTTTCTGTTTTTTTCTGCTATTTATGCTTTTAACAGTTGCTTTCTGCTATATTAGCTAAAGTTAGCTTTTTCAACCTAAAACATTTTTTGTAGCTTTTACTATTTTTTTCTAAGTTCAGCAAATTTGTGCTACTTGTGCTTCCTTATGCTAATTAAAGAATTTCCAGCTACTTTTTAGGTGTTTTACTGAAAAATTTGGCTGTTTTAGCTATTTAACTACAAACTCACATTTTTTGTACTTTTATGCAATTTTTTTCTGCTAATTCTAAATTTTTTACAACACTTTCACTATTTGGGTGCTAATAACAACTTGTAGCTGTTACGTTTAGTTTAGTTTAGCAAATTTTAGCTTTTTGCTAATTTGATTATAATTTTATTATCTGCTTTTTGCTATTGTTTTGCTTTTTATGTACAGTTTGTGCTTTTTTTCTGCAAATTTGTGCTATTTATGCTTCTTACAGATTACATATATATTAAAGGTCAATAGTTCTTTCTGATAGATGTGTAGACCTCTACTGATCTGCTGTTTGAACCCTTGTTTAGTGACATTTAGAGCCAAACTAAAACAGCAATATGACTATGTTATAAACATATAATCCTCAATTTAACCATGACATATTACCACTGCTCAAACGATTATAGCATTTTATTAAAAATCAAGGGAAATTTCTGCAGGATAATAATAGTTTATATAATACTTATAAAAATTGCACAGCTGGGGGCAGAATATTAAGTTGCTGCCCCTGAAGCCTAAATCTGGAACAAGGGATTGATGGATGGATGGATGGATGGATGAATGAACGGATGTCCGGAGCAATGGAAGATAATACACATCTTTAAACCATTTGTAAAATAGAAAAAAGAAAAACCAAGCAACCCATATCAACTTTTAGAATTATTGCAATATTAATATGCGCAGTATAAGAACTACACAGTATTTCAATATGAAGATTTTTTTTTATTGTGCCATGAGAATTTTTGTCAGATTTTTCTGCCATTAAAACATTTGACCATTTTGTCAGTAATTCTTTTGTGTTTAGTATGACACATTGAAGAAAAAACCTTTTGAGATGAAGACTAATGAACGTTACCAGTCACAGGCCCATTTAAAAAGTCACTGTTGATGTTAATACTTTTTATGTCTTTAATAGAAATATTGTTATCATGATATACTATTATTATCACAATACACAATACTTAATAGTATCACCACTGCATGTGTTTTTTATTGATTTATCCATATTGTGCAGTCATACATTTTTTGGTTAACATAACTGATAGAAAAATAGGCATTTTGATATAAAGACCGATGAATATCAGTGACAGACACATTTAAGAACTCACTGTTGATGTTAGAAGTTAAATGTTCCTGATGTATTTCATTCTAACATGTTTTGACCCTTACATCCCTCATGCTTTTAGCCCCATAGTTTCAGCTCCTTCCCTGTTTTTGTTTTTATTTTTTTTCCTCCTGCTCAAGCAGCATAATGCCGAGGTTCGCATCTCTGCTCAAGAGTATCAGCAGGTGGGCAGCTTGGCGAGATAATAAATGATTTAAATCAGCTGTGTATAGCCTGTGTAAACATGCAGCCTCATCAATCTTGTATGGAGACAATCCAAATTAATTCCAGATGAGAACAGATTTTTGCATTACCTGCCCAGAAACTGTGTTTTCTAAGAAAAGTCAGCTTTATTTTTCAATGAACTAGGACTGTACAACATAAATTATTGACAACTTTCTATTCCCATCACACTTAGCTTTACCACTGTTTTTCTCTTTTAGCATAATGTTTGCAGCTATCATAACAACAGTAACCATTGGAAACTATTTAGAGCAAGTTTTATTAGTATTCAATTAACTGGAAGGGATAGTGATTTCTCTTCAGCGTGTGTGAGAGTTCAGTTAAGAGTTTTTTGGCTGACCCGTATTGAATTTAACTCTCTGAAATACACTGACTGATGTGTCAAAATACAAACACCAGCTTCAAGGAAACGTTCTGTTTTGTCTCCTACACACTGTCCAGCTGGTGCAGAGCAGCAGAACTGCGTCGATGAGCGAGAAAACAGAATAAATAACAGACGCACCTGGCAGGTATCAAAGCTGCTCTTCGTGAAATATAGATGTCTCTGCAAGTTTTTACACTTTGATGAGGACCAGAGAAACATTGATGCGTATTTGTGGTGTACTCTAAATCAACCCTGGTTCATTTAAAGCTCCCCGAGAACAGCCCTAAGGTGGTATATCAACACAGTACAAGGAATCCCCTAGTGACTTTCTGTAGCCCTTCCTTTCACTGTTACAGAATCGTAAAAATATTGTCAAGTATTTGAGAACAAACACAATAAGACGACTGAACTGGGATTATCCATCTACATGACAATATACAAGATGTTTTTCAAACTGTCTAAAATTTTATAGTTTTATCAAGAACAACGTCTACAATAAAATCTGCTGCAAGGGTGGGCATATCAGTCTTAACATTGATACTACCAATGCTATGGTAAGTATCGTATCAGTGAGATGAGATCAACACTTTTGTTGATCTTACTCAAATTTCCATTCACTTTATCACTTTTTTGCACAATTGACTTTATTTTTCACAAATATCTGTGTGCAATGGAAGGTACTATTTGATATGTTGTTGATATTATGTTTATGTTTTGCTACATTGTTGTCTTTTTTTGTACTAATGACCTTTTAATTAAAACAAATGAGTTTAGTAGAAGATAATAGGAGTACTATTTTATTTTCTGTGGTGGGCACAGCTAACAAAAAAGTTAGCTTCGTTAATTCATAATCCTCTAACTAAAATTAGAGCTTTGCTAACGCTAAAACACTAAACATCACACGTCTTTGTCTCCTTCCAGCTGAAGACTGGAAAGACTGACACAAACCCATTGATGTTGGTTTATTAGTTAGATTTAGCATACAAAAAGTTGACAAAATCTAATATAGTGGAAGCTAATTGGTCCACTAATGGTTTTCAAATTTAGTGAAAATGTTAATCTGCTAAATTAAATATTTGTTTTGCTATTAGCTATTAGGTGATCAGGGAAATTGTACCTCCATACCATCAGAGAGGCAGTCTTTTGAACCCTGTTCTGATAGCAGGTTGGATTGTTCCTCTTCCTTTAGTATGGAGGGCGCAGCGTTTGTGATTTCCAAATAGATTTTTGACCCATCTGACCAAGAACAGTTCTCTGCTTTAAATGAGCTTTGATCCTGAGATGATGGCTTCTTCTTTGCGTGATAGAGCTTTAAGCAACTGTGAAATGTGTTTACAGACATTGATGTGTGTAAGTGTTTATGAGTACATGCAGTGATGTCCAGACAACAATCAGACCTGTTTTTAATGCATTGACCGCTGAAGACCCGAAGATCACAACCATTAAATTTTGACTTTCAGTCTTTGAGCTCAGCGATTTCTACAGATTTTTCTAATCTCTTGAAAAGATTATGAACTGTAAATGATGAGAGATTTGAAGTTTTTCATTGAGACACTTAATTTTGAAATTGTTTTATTATTTTTCCATTTATTCAGCCTGAACCCCTGCCCACCTTTACTTATAGGAGATTCAGTCTCTGTGAAATGTTATTTTTGATGATTATGATATTTCAATTAAAAAGTATCATAATCAGTATCTGGGATTCTAATTTTCATGTGTAGTGTCGTGTTATCGGTTAGCATTGGTTAGCATCCCATTTATCTGTAAAGGCCCCCCAAAAAAGAAACAGAATATTTATCTCCTGCTTCTTTTTATGCTTCAAACCAGGATCATTATTTTGTGACAGGACAAAGTTAGAGCTGCTTTGGTCCAAACTTGAAAATGATTTGTGTAGTCTTACACAATACTGTGAGATCTGTCAGAGTACATGGTTAGCTAGTTTAGTTTAGGGTTCATGCCACCTTTGGAGGGTATATTAGCAGAAGGATGTTAGCAAAGCGGTCAGAGAGGACATGAACGTTGTTGGAGTGAGAAGGAGGAAGACAAGGAACAGCTAAAAGAAGAAGAAAAACTATCAATGAATGGGTTTTGGAGCTTCTTGAGACTGTCTATATCATGAGAGCACATCTGTTCATCTTGGCAGAACATCTGTAAATATCTGTTTCTGAGTGTGCTAAGGTCAATTAGCTGTTGGACTCCATAAAGGTGATGAGGTTAATGAGAACAAGACAAAGAAAATAATGATTTCCTTAAACTTTTACATAAATTAGCTTTAATTGCTTTGTAAATAGTTTTGTAAATATTTGGATAAGCAGTTTGTTTTAAAGCCACACCAGAGAGCAGGAACATTTAGAGATAGAAAGATGGACATCTTTTCACCTCTCCATAATGACAGTTCCTTTTGGTTTTTCTTCTTTTGACTCCCACACACAGTTGTGGGCGTACAGATGACTGGCTCGTTCAGGCTGTTACTGTGACTATGTTCACCATGCACACCACGTCCATTTCTGTGCTCTGCCTCCGTTGTGCCACAACTTAATTCCCCCAAAACTGACTTTCGTAAAATTCAGATAATGGCTACAAAAACAGAGACCTTGATGGCTCCTAACGTATAAATAAAAGCTGTTTTGATGTAGTTTTCCTCTTTGAACCTCTCATCAGTGTGTTAAACTAAACACTAGTCTCTCCTCACTGGCTTCAGCAGCCAAACCAGAGCTAAAAAGTGACACGTTTTCAAACGATTCAATCTAAAGTGTACAACTTGTTCTCAAGCCTGAGCTTGTGCACATATTCTATTTTTTCCTCACTCTGATCTCGTCCTAGTCTGTTTCTCACCCCCCCTCACAGTACACCAAAAACAAACCTCAGAGGTAACAACTGTGCCTTTCTCAGACGTTTCAGCATCTGCTGATGCAGAAGCTCACACTCCACCAAGGCGTCTGAGCAGCGGAGGCTGACGTCCTCGACCTGCCCTGCCAGGTGGATTGAGCCAGATGTCACATGCAAAGCTTTCTGGGGCATCTATCAACTACCGCTCTTCTTTCCCAGACTCCTCTCGCTCTCTCTCTCTGTTTTTTTTTAACGCACATCTTTGATCTCTTTCTTTCCTTGCTTATTTCGGCTTCACTCTGTCGGTGAATAAATCTTTTAATTGTTCTCCCACTTTCTTTGTTTCTCAGGCTGCCGATTTAAAATGAACTGTTCACAATAAATTAAAAGTTTAAATCCCAAATCTACTTAATTAATAACACTGCATAGATTACCATAGAGTAGCATCTTGCTGGGATGAGACTAGTTGGTAACTAAAAAACATTGTTTTGGTTTGGACAAAGAGCAAATTATAGGTAGTGCAGTTTTCAGACATGAACATTTGCTCCCATGCAAGTGATAGAATACACCTCCAGGTCTCCTAAACAGACTACTGTCACATGTTGGCCTTAATATGTTATTACTGTATTCTACTGAAAGTTGTTGTTTGTGACATACAAAAATTTGTAATTACTTAAAGAATTGTCAATGTTTTTTACTAGGGGTGTAACAATATATCGATCCACATCAATATAATGAATAAATAATTAATGATTCAATTACTTTAAGTCAAAATGAAAAGATCAGTCACATCAATATATATATATATATATATATATATATATATATACACAAACAATGTATGTGGTATACATATTTATTTAAGGATTTATTTATTTATTTGTGGGAATAGATCCACAGCTAATTTACTAAATGTTAAGTTTGTTTTTTTTAATCTATCTATTGTGCAGAAAAACAAAAAATCGTAAATATAAAATATAACTTTTATTCTTGACTTTGCATTTTAGTCTCAACTGGAATCTATCATCATCCTCAGAATGTATTGCATCAGTTAAAAATGTTGACATGCTTAAGTGAAAAATGCTATAAACATTACAATTTTTAAAGTAATTCGATGTTTTCTTGTGTCACAAACAAACTTTAGTAGAAAAGAGAAAAAAACAACATATTAACACCAACATGTGACAGAAGTCAGAGATCCATTTAATGTGGTGAAGAGGTTTGAGTACAAATAATTCTTTGGTTATTTTAAGTAGCATCTAACTGTAACACTTCCTCATCATGGATAAATGGTACACCTGGTTAGTTGTCTCGTAGCCCAAAAAAGTTTTATTTTCTTCAAAACACATTGGACCTACAGTAAATCCTTTTTTCACCTCAGATCAACAATAAAAATCAAATTTTTTTAAACAAGCCTCTATGTAAAAGCTTTACTTTGAATATAAGTAAAAACTTCTTCTGTAATCCCTTTCAGGTTAATCAGCTAAAACCTAACGTTCTTCCATTTTCCTGTATTATTTTTCCTTCATTTGTAAATGGCTTCTTGTGAAACAAGTTAATTTAAAACCCGACTCTCATCTCAGCATAGCAAGCGTCCCTCTTCTCTGTGAATTTTCTGACTAGGGTTTCCTAATTATGTGTGCAGATTATTCCACCAGGATGTTGAATTAGCAGCTGGGATGTTATTATAATGAATGCAGAACGGAGCCCTCAAAGACTTGGAAAGTGGTTGTTTTTCACAGAACAAAATGAAAAAAAAAAAAAAAAGAGTTGTTTTTTTGTGTTGCTCAAGGGTCAACACAAAAGCAGTAATTATCCCTGAGGTGCAAAAACTAAATACAATAATAATAATAATAAAAACAATAATAATAATCCTCCATTGCAGAACTACTGACTGTTCCAAGATTGGATGGAAATTATCCGTTAAAATGTCGTGCGATGGAGAAACAGCTAACAGCTTGATCAGTCTGGTTTCAGATTTAACGCCAGACAAACGGCCAGAAATTGTCCATTTAACTGGCTCAGATACACAACTGCACATGTGCAGACGTCCCTCTGTGAGTTGGTGGGAAGGAAACCTGATTAATTAGCAGTTTTAAGTGTGATCTCAATCAGTTCCCTTCATCTGCTCTGTGGAGAGTAGCCTGCTTGGCCTGCTAGTTCCTGTTAGCAAACAGAGCAGCAAGCACCACAGAGACGGAATAAACTCTTTAAATCTTATAGGGTTGAAGCTTCATTATTTAACTGCAGCCTGACATCATCCATTTCCTTTTATAACACCCAAAAATAATTTGAGATTTGTAATAATCTAACATCACGCCCTCATACATGTCAAGTTGTATGGATTGTCTGTAAATTACACAGATTTTCCATAATTTTGCAGGTATATGGAGGTATAGAGCAATCTCATAGATCTTTTCAAGTTTTACGGAATTTTTCAAAACCTAACCTCAGTTTCAAATTAATTTAACATTTCAGAGCCTGTAGGATGTTAAAAAACAATAAATAACATCAAATAACCATCTTCTGACCTGTTTTGCTGCTAGAAATAAGAAAACGTTCTCCACTTCGTCCGCACTTCTTTCCTCCTGCTTTGCAGCAGGCGCTGTCATCTACGCAGCCGACAGCACCCCACCCCTTGCAGGTGCGAGTAGTACAGATTTTTTGCAAAAATTACTGATTTTTGGGGCTCATTATACAGGTAAACGACCAAAGGAGTTGACATGTATGTGCCCTGACTTCAGTAAAATAAACTTGCTGGAAATGCTGTGGACTCAGACAAATCTTGGCCCTGATTCTGATGAAAAAAAAAGGACTCACTGGAAAATGTAAACTCAATTAAGTCAGGTCTATGATTCAGGTAAAAAGATACACTGGAAATCGACATTATTCAAAAATGATGCTATAATTATTGTGATATTTAGTAACAATGCTGCAATCTCTTATTTTCTTTTTATACATCAGTTCTAAATAGAAGCTAAATTATCCACAAGGTGAACATTTACCATCTAAAGTTGCACAAGCAAATATTAACAGCAGTAAAGACAAGTAGGAAGTCAACAAATAAAATACAGACTGAATTAAACAATTGTTTTCAAAGAAAAAAAAAAAATTTGAAATTTGGCAAATATTTTTGTGCACATTTGTTTTGCATTCTGCTAGTTTAATGAGTTGGCTCCGTTTTCTCTCATTTTACCAGCCAGTTTTATTTTCTGTTCTAGGACCAATTTTAATAAACATGTCAGGAATAGAAGTTTAGATTCTAACTCTAAATATTTTTATGTGTAAATGCAAGGTTGGTTCATTCATATTTTATTTACAGTGGAACATAACAAACAACACCAAATGTTTAAACATAGTAATTGTAACTTTTTTTAAATAAATTTTTGAAGTTGATGGCAACAATATGTCTCAAAAAAGCTGGGAAAAGGGCAACAAAAAGAGGTATAAACAGAAAACAGCTGGCACAACATTTTATAACGAATTTGATTAATTTGCAACAGGTCGGTATAAGGGCTGGATAAAAAATGACATTTCAGAGAGACTGAATCTCCTAGAAGTAAAGATGGGCAGGCTGAATAAATGGAAAAATAATGGTATAATTTCAAATTTATGTTCCTCAATATAAGACTTTGAATCTCTACAGTTCATATTCTCATCAAGAGATTAGAAAAATCTGTAGAAATCTTTAAGCTCAAAGACTGAAAGTCAATATTTAATGGTTGTGATCTTCGGGCCTTCAGCAGTCAATACATTAAAAACAGGTCTGATTGTTATCTGGACATCACTGCATGTACTCATAAACTCTCCCACACATCATCGTCTGTAACGCAGTTCACAGCTTCCTTTGCAAATGCTGCTTAAAGCTCTATCACGCAAAGAAGAAGCCATCATCGTCTCAGGATCAAAGCTCATTGAAAGCAGAGAATTGTTCTGTTGTCAGACAGATCAAAAATCTATTTGGAAATCACGAACACTGCACCAGCCATACTAAAGGAAAAGGAACAATCCAACCTGCTATCAGAACAGAGTTCAAAAGACTGCCTCTCGGATGGTATGGAGGTACATTTGTGACTGCAGCATAGGCAGCTTACACACCTGGAAAGACTCCATCAAGGCAGAAAAACAGCTGTGGAAATTTCCCTGATCACCTAATAATTAATAGCAAAACAAATCTTTCATTTAGCAAATTAGCTTTTTCACTAACTTTGAAAATCTTTAGCGGACCAATTAGCATTCGCTAAATTAGGTTTTGTCAACTTTTAGTATGCGAACAGCTAACTAAAGAAAAAACAGGTTTTTGTCAGCCCCTCCAGTTTTCAGCTTTAAGGAGACAAAGATGTGTAAGCTGTTAATGTTAGCTATAGCCAATTTCTACTTCTTTAGTTGTTTAGCATTAGCTTCCACTATATTTTTAGTTGGTAGATTATGAGTTAAGAAAGGTAACTTTTTGGTTAATTATACCCACGACTGAAGAAAATTATAAATGGATTTTAGAACAACCTTTGCTACCATCTAGTCGACAGCTTTTTCAGACAAGATGCTGCATATTTCAGCAAGACAACTGATGTATCATGAAATAAGAAGTCCAGCAAAAATAAATCAGGAATACTGGAAAAACTAGAAACAAGAATGGGAGAACGTTCCCACCAAAATCTCCAACAACTTTGTTCCTAGATGTTTACAGATTGGTGTTAAACGAAAAAGTAATTTCCCAACCTTTTAAAAATGTATTTTAATTTTAAAATTTGATGTTTTTGTTATGTTTCATTGTAAATAAAATCTGGGTTGTACTTAACATTTTGCACAAAGTCTTTTATGAGGAGACATTCGCAGAGAAACAGCACAAGTTGGAAAAACAATCGTTAAATCCAGGAGTCGCCCTGTGAAGTAATCATTGAGTCATTAGTATTGATCAACACCTGCCCACACACAAAAACACTCCACCTCCCACCAAATAAAGGATAACAGTCTGATTCCATGTAGTGTGATGGAAATCTAGCTGTCTTTTTTTTTTGTTGTTCTTTAACCATCAACCTGAAATGATTGGAGCTGTCAGAGCATGTGTAAAACCAATGTGGAGATAGACTAAACTGACTTCTACTGCAGCTTCCTGTCTGTTTGGTGGGTAAAACACATACGGGGTGAGGGTCAAAAAGCCCATCGCCGCTAATGGAAGTCGTTACGGCACCTGCACAGGCAGCAGCCCGTGACAGGCGTCAGAGCGGAGGGTTGACGTACCCTGAGACTCGTGGGTTATAATTCAACGCAGCCCCCTGGAGTCTTCAAATCGAATGACTTTCTTCTTTCACAAAGGACAGGAAAATGTAGCCACGAGCACATAATTTCCCACTGCAATTTGGGTCATCATCAGCTGATATTTTAGGATACAACAGCCCGAAGTCACTCGAGCACGTGTCGACATGACGGGAGAGGAGAGAGGAGGGGAAGGGGAAGAAGAGGAACATTTAGCTCGTGAATTAGCAAATCCAATCAGATCTATGATAGCTGTCTGCTTGGACGGGGGTTGGGCCTCCGGAGAGGACAGTGTTACTGTAATAGCCGAGGTTAACGAAGAAGAGTGGTGAATGCTCTCCTGTGTGAAAAGATCTGAATGGAGGAGCGTGGATCTATGGAGGGTATTGATTGTTAGAGCACGGCTCCAGCTTTAATCTATCCTCTAAAGCGAGCCTTCTGTCTGAGGATTGGAGGAAGCGGGAGTGTAGGGAGGCTGCTGCTTGTCTCTCTGCAGCCAGGCAAAGTGCTGGCAACACAAGATAAAGATGCACATATTCCCTCATCCATCCCCCCTCCCCAATACGGCCATCATGTGATAGTGTAGTGGAGGGAAAAAAGACTGCAGCAAGCAAGAAAATTAAATGTATTGCATGAGACAGAGTGTTAGTGTTTTAGAGAAAAACACATTTAAATCCCCTCACCATGTTGACTTCCGATACCATGTCTATGCTGGCCACGTCTATGCTCATTCCAACTGCAACAGGGGGTCCTGGAAGAGAAAAAACAGTTGTATTTAGGCCCCTTTTCCTCAAGTCACATCTAGTCCTCAACTAATAAACTGCAGTCCAGATCCAAAACCCAAATGAAGACTCATCTTAGACCCATATCAGTTTGTAAATTTAGATGCAATGAGTGTATTTAGTATATTAGTTAATTTCCCTTTGGGATCAATAAAGTATTTTTGAAATTGAATTTTTTACCTGCACAGATAATTAATATTAAAAGGCGCAGCTCTAGACTGTAGACTGTACATAGTAACGTAGACTGTCCGTAGTGACACAAGACTGTTTGCAGTGACATAGAATTTATGTAGTGATGTAGAATGCATGCAGTGACATAGATCATTCATAGTGACGTTGACTGTTTTTAGTGATGTTGACTGTTGTAGTGACGTAGACTGTTTGTAGTGATGTTGACTGTAGTTACATTGACTGAAATGACATAGACTGAAGTGACATAGACTGGACGTAGTGACGTTGACTGTAGTAACGTAGACTGTACTTGGTGATGTGGACTACTTTCAGTGACATGGAATGTACGAAGTGACGTAGACTGTTCGTACTGACGTAGACTGTATGTAGTGAAGTGGACTGTTTGTAGTGATGTGGACTGTACGTAGTTGTGTAGACTGTTTGTAGTGATGTATACTGTACGTAGTGACGTAGACTGTTCGTAGTGACGTAGAGTGTTCATAGTGACGTAG
>JARVJO010000186.1:2081504-2092885 GCA_031762555.1 Cynodonichthys magdalenae | reverse complement strand
ATTTCACTCATTTTCTTCATTTTTCGAGTTATTTTACTCATTTTTTATTTATTTCACCCATTTATTTATTTATTTTAGTTTGGCTGCAATGGCTCTCCATAATGGACATGGTTCCACTAATTAGCTAAGAGCTAATAGTAGAACAAATGTTTTTTTAGCAAATTTGCTTTTTCACTTGTTATACTGTAAAAATGTTAGTGGACCAATTACCTTCCGCTAAACTAGGTTTAGCCAACTTTAAGCAACCAGCAGCTAACCAACAAACTAAAATCTACAGATTTGTGTCAGTCCCACCAGTCTTCAGCTGGAAGGAGACAAAGACGTGTGACAAAGACTGAGTGACTATCGTCTTAGCAGTTAGCGATTAGCTGGTAATGTTAGATTCCAGTAATTTTTATGTGTTTAGCTGTTAAGCTGCATTCACACCAAACGCGTTTTGAGCATCTAAAACGCGCCCAACTCCTCAAGTTGGACGCACTACGTTCAGACCAAAACAAAACTAGCCAGCAAATCTGAATAAGGCTCTGACTGAAGAAGACCCTCTGTTGTAGAATGACAGTCTTATGAAAAGGATACTGCGGGTTGTCCATCGTATGATCAGAAAACAGGGAAATGTTGGAGTCAAGGATATAATCCTGCAGCCATGTCTCAGTGAAGCACATAATACTGCATTTGCGATACTCTGGCTGGGTTCTTGTTAGGACTTGGAGTTCATCTAACTTTTTCCCCAACGATCTCACATTGTCCATCATGGTCGATGGAAGAGATGGTTTGAACTTCCTCCTTCTGTCGCTCCTCTTTGCTCCTGGTCTGCATGCACAGTGCCTCCTTTTCAACTCCTCTGGGATTTGAGGCTGTAGTTGAGGTGTTATTTGAGCTTTTGAGATGTTAATCAGCTGCTCACAGTTGTAACAAACCACCATGTTGCTATGGTTACGCATCGCAACAAATGTCCAAAAGCAAGTTAGTTGTTAGCAAAAATCCTTCCAGCTGCACAGCACCCAAGCAGAGGTAATAAACATCCAAAAATAGTGACCTCTATCCAGAAAATTAGGAATTAAAAAAGTAAAAAAAAAATAATTTCAGAACAAATGTAACAGAGCTACTCCAACATGCTGTCACCTTGAGTGGCGCAATTCTAGAATTGGCACTGATGTTGAGCGGAAAAAATACTATCCAGCCATCAATATTGTAGTTTACATACTTTATATGAGCTGTGAGAGGGCAGAGGGAGGATTTATGATAATTCATGGCCCACCACATCTTCAGCTTGTTTATACTCAGTCAGGAAAAGTCTCGCTGAAATTGCACAATCAGCATCAGCAACCCCGCTGTCTTACGTCTTGTGAAGTATAATCCAGCCTTCAGTCTGTCCACGTCCACTCACACTTGTTACTTGTCCACAAAGCTCCTCTACTTGCATTCAGTCAGTCCTCAGTGGAGCATTAAATGTGTTTTCACACCAGATCTGCTTCCTGTTGTACTTTTCTGAAGCGCTCTGTCTTCTGAACACTTCTTGTGCCTCCCTGTGTTGGTTCTTCCTATTCAAGTTTTACTGCTCTGACAGCCGTTTTGTTTAAATAAAATTTTGTTTATTTTTATGGAAACTCCTTCAGTCTGTCTGTATTCTGGGTCCAGTCTTTTGCCAACTGTGACAATTCTATTGTGTAGTAACCACATGATGCCCCATGTTTAATCTATAGGATTACATATGAAACCCATGAGACAAGTTGGGCCCCTATGTGAAACATTTCCTGTACACATATGAAAGCGTGGCGTTGACACACTGTTTTTCCTTTGTGAAATGTAAGGATTTATTATGCAGGATGATTACAGCCACCGAGCAAAATATTTTTTTTCTGAATTCTGACAACGTTTTTCTACTACTTAAATGTGACAATTTTTTTTGCAGTGCATCCAAAACCGTCAGCTCCAATTCCCTTCCCCTGTGTTTCCAATAAAAATGGCGCGAGCTGAGCAGCGTCGCGTGGAGCCTGGCAGCGTTAATCTATTATTTGACGCCCGTGACTGATCAACCCGTGAACAGCCCCTTTATTATCTGATCTGAAATGAAGGGGACGTTCCCGTGCTTTCGGGAGAGGGGCGGTCTGTAAATCTATGAATAATTGGGGTGGTGTGGCGATGTGGAGAGCACCCCCCTTTCCCCCCCGTCCCCTTTACCAACAATAGGAATGATGCTCTGTGACATACCTGGTGTCATAGATGGCAACCAACTTCTTGTTTCCATCAACAGCATTCCTGAAATGAGATAGTGATGTCATCATTAATTATAGATCAGAGAATAGTGTCAACCTGTCACTACCATCTAAATAAGCATCTAGAGGATTTTAGTAAAAAAAAATATACTGACTAAAGTTGCGCTGCAGTTCATATATCAATTATTATTATCAATATTCAGTTTTCTTTAGGCACACAGTCATGCATAAACAGTGGAGTGCCTTCAGAGTACATCCTGTCAATTTTCTATGAAAGACGCCCTGCACTCTCCACTACCATCTTGTCTACACACACATAGGCACACACACACACACACACACACTCTTTTCGCACACTGGTCAAAGCGTTCATCACTCTTTAGGAGCTGTCCACACCAGACATGCTGCTAAAATCAGACTCCCAAGGGTGCAGACTTGTGTTTTCGGATGTTTCTTGTCAAAGTTTTCCCACCACAGTCTGCACCTCCAGACAGATTAAAGAAAGCGAGGTTAAATGCCGCAGACTAATTAGCGTCTATGAAAGGTGGAACTCGGCTACCCTCTTTTGGCAAACGTCAGGATGATAAGTGTATTAAGACCAAGTGTCTTCACATCTTAGTTCAGTTCAGGTTTAAGTGGACTTTAATATTCATCAGTTTGGAAAGCTAATTTTAAACTCCTGCACATTTCAACATAATGCTTAGATGTTGATGTAATAATTAAAACAAAATCTTAAATTTAAAATCTACAGAAGTTCAACAGTTAAAAGTTGAAGCAGAGCTACTAATAATTGTTCCATCCATCCATACATCCATGGTAAATGGACTGTATTTATATAGCACCTTTCTATCCAACCAGGATACTCAAAGCGCTTTACACTACAATCTGTCCTCATTTACCCATTCACTCAGCACTGTATTAGAGACAAAGCTAACATGTTCAATCATCTGTGGAGACTAACCAGTGGCAATCACATTCATACACTGATGGGACACACATCAGAGGCATCAAGGGTGAAGTGTCTTGCCCAAAGACACAACAACGGAGACAGCTGGAACAGGGGGATCGAACCGATGACCTTCCAGTTCCAGGACAACTCCCCTAACCACTCCACTCCATCCATTATCTATACCCGTTTCTTCCTTTCAGGCTCACTTGTGCCCATATCCAGCTGTCACAGTGTGAGGGGCGGGGCACACCCTGGACAGGTCGCAAGTCCATCACAGTAATAATTGTTATATTTTCTATAATTATTAATACCAACAAGAACAACTAATGCATGAAAAACATAAAACAAAAAGAAACAAAGCCTAGGTAGCTAAATGTTGAAACAAAGCCACACAAATTCAGTGTGAACACAGCTACAGAGCTAAAGACAACAATTTCATATGGTAATGCTTGCTGCAAGTAATATATAATTTGATAAAAGTTTTAAAACTGTCTGGTTTAAAAAAGATAACATTGCCAGATGCTATTAATCAAATAAAATAGAACATGAACCTTATGTTAACACAGGGCCGGCGCTAATCATTTGGGTGCTTTAAGCACAACTGCTTTGTGGTGCACCCCCCCCGGAAATGAACAAATAATTCAGTATTTGCCAGTGCACTTCTCTTTATTTACAAATAACCTCTCAGTTTTGTTTAGAAAACACAGATGTGTGCAATGACTCATAAAAAAAGAGAAAGAAAGAAAGTGGTGGTTGTGCATCTGACTTGTTTCTGTAGCTGATGATTGTTGGTCAAAGCTGGGTACTGCTGCAAAGTCCACAGATCTGCTGGTTGGTGGCTGAACTGCTGCTGGATGTTGTTCACCTGAATCTTCCTCCTGGCCTTTAGCTCCTCCTGGCACATATCTCAGCATTGACCCTGCATTAATTTAGGAACACATGAGAAAATACTCAGGGATTTTATACTGAAATACTGGTACAACAAATATTGCAACATTAATTGTAGATTAATAAAGTCCTGTGTCAATCACTCATCCATAACCAAAATTTTAACTATATTTTACCTATACCTTACTATATTTTATATTTTTTATTTCAAGATTGATGAGGCACAAAAAAAAATCCTCACATCTTTAGACTTGTTAATGCTGCATGGTCATAATGTAATATAATAATGTCATTGTCAAGTTTTTAGACAGGCCAGTTTGTTCAACTAACGTGTTCATAAATCAAATATATGAGTGCTTTTCAGTTTTACAGACAAAAAGAAGAAAGAAAATTTGTACCAGCTGTTGATAAAGGCTTGTTGGCATCAGATACACTTGAAGAATAATTCTTTGTGATAAAATTTTAAATTATTTGACCAATTCTTTGTGACCTGAAATAATTTGTACTAATGTTAAAATGATTGTACAATTTACAAAAAAACTTTTGTAAAGTTATTTGCTATATTTTTAAAGTTACTGACATAAAAACCAACACAATTTGTATTGAATTGTATAGTTTTGTAATTTTATGGTAATAAATGTATATTTGTTTACATGTAAATTCAAATTAAATATGCTTGAAAGATTAATTTATTGATTAATTTTAAATATCTAGGGCTCAGGTCTAATCAGCAGATGCTCAGCATGCATAGACTTGTATGTAAAATCATAAGTGAAGCACAAAACACTTAATGTATGCCACTGTTAGTCATTTAAATCAGTTATTTATTCTTAATTTCCACAAACCATAACATTTTTACCTTGAACTTGTTTTTAACCATTTTTCTAGCAGCCTAGCTAGCTAGAAATTTGAACACAGCTAGTAGAAGCTAACTAATGGAGCTGCGCTAAAGCTGTTTGCTAACGATGGCGTTACCAGACATGAGCATACAGCGGTTAATTGCTACAATTTTCACAGTATTTATCAATTATTATTTAAACATCCTCTTACCTGCAAACAAGACATGAGCATCATCTCACTGCTTCTTCTTCTCTTCATGCCTTGTCCATCCATTCACAGCTCACCTGGGTAACTCAAATGGGACAAACCACTCTGGGAGATTGTAGAGGGTTATTTATGGACCCCTGGGCACTTGATCACATACTCTGTGTGGAGCCTTGATAACTAACAAAACGCCTTAGTAGCAGAAGAAATTAGCTAAATCTATTGATTAAATAATTTAACAGTTTTATTAGCTAAATGTTGGCGATAAAGCATGATATGTAACAAATATTAATGATCAAATATTTAAAAACGAAATTCTAGCTTTGAAAATACATAATTAGCCTAAGAAGCTAAATGCTAAAACATTCGGTTTAAGCAAAGCTATGTGGTTAAAGCTAACCGTTTTAGTAGACATCTGTTAGGCTAATGCTGGCTAAAAGTAATATGTTGTAAACTGGTAAAATTGCTAATAAAATGCTAATTAGCTATTTTATAGACTACAGCTAGTGTTAGCCAACAAAAAATGACATACTCGCTTTATGTAAACCTATGCAGCTAAAGCTAACAGTTGTAGTATATGTTAATGCTAGATACTAGTAAAATATAACTAATAAAATACTAAAATTTTACTAAAAGACAATCCAGTGAGATGGGATAAAAAAAAATTATCATGTGGCCACACCTTAAGGCATGGCCACGACATAATTATCGCATTGCCATGCATTAAGTTGTGGACACGCAATAATTAAGACATAGCCACACGTTATTAAGGCATGGCATGCAATGTTTTTTTTTCTCCAATGTCACCGGATGGGCTCTGTAAAAACTGTCACGTTTAGCAAAGATTAACCCAGGAGGCAGGTATAAAAATAAGATTTTTTTTTAACTTGTGGCCACGCGTTAATTTTGAGTAATGTGTACAGCTAATACAGACATTGTTGGAGTCACATTCAGAATACCTTGTTTTTGTTTTAAACTGTTAGTGTTGTGGCAGAAAAACCACGCAAAAGTCTCATGTCTTAGTAGCCAGCCTTGAGGGAGAATTTATTAAAGTTGCACAGTTCTTCAAGACAGTCAACGAAGAACTTTCTCCCCCAGAATGGGAGCAGTAAAGTTTATACTTTCAGTTACGTAATGACAGTCTCTTTTTGCCAAGATTCAGGAGAGTTTCCACATACACATCAATGGGGGCCCCAAAACTACTTTTACTGGAAAACATCTTACATAACGGTTCCCGCTTATCTCCACCTAGCTCAGTTTCCTGTTTTGGACAAAAACATATTCTGCATTACACACTCATGAAAGAGAACTTTTGACCTTCCACATCTGTTAGACTAATATGGAGTTGTTTTGAACAGAGAAAGTCTAACACTTCCCTAGAATGACCTCTCGTTGAAGCCTGCCACTTCATTAGCAGTACTGGTAGTACTGCTTATTAGGCTGAGTTTACCTGTCATTACTCGGACTGAAGAAGTCTCTTGGAGGAGAGACTAAACGTTTTTTTCAAAAAGACAAACTAGTCCAGAGGACCTGCTACTTTTTTTACATTTTTCTACATGTATTTTTGTGAAGCATGTCATTCATTCCTATATTAAAATGAAATGAAAATAATTCGTCCATGTAAATAAGCAACAGTCTCTGCATGGAAATGACTACAATAATTATCTTGTGGCCGAGCGTTATTCATCTCGAGGCTATGACGTATTTTATTTTACTCAAGGACGGGCTCCTTACAAATACACTGGGAGCTTGGTGGTCAAAGTCAAAAATGTGTATTTAATGTGGTGATGTTGTGGCAGCTAAGACTTATTTAAAAAGGCTCGGAGAGACAACACGAAGGACAAAACAAGGCTGGCCTGGAAAGCACAATGAACCAAACATGGACACAAAATATAAAGGTAAATAAACAATGGGATAATTGGGAACACCTGTGAAGGAACATGTGGATCAGGTTGGGAAGAGCTGGAGAGGAACACAGCAAATGAGACACTAAAACCAAAGCACAGAAAGGACAAAAGACAGAATAAACTATGCAAACAAAAAGGAAAAATCAAAAACTTAGATCCTCACAAAAAATTTAGCTTATTGTTAAATGGCTATAACATAACAGGTGTTAGCCAACAACGACATTCAGCTGAGACAAGTCTATGTAGCTAAAGCTAACAGTTACGGTACATCTGCTATTGCTAGCCACAAGTAATATAGTGTGATAAAAGCGTATAAATCTTTTGTTATGTTAAAAAACTAATAAACTATTTCTATTTGCTAATTAGCAGTTTAGATAAAATGTAATCTAAGTTCTAGCCAAAAAAAAATTACAGAGCTACATATTTAAAGTAAGTTGCATCTGTTATAGTAATATAGTGTACAAATTGTTTAAACTAAAAATAGCTAATAAAGTGTTTTATTAACTAATTTTTTAGCTAATTTATGTCACTTTAGTAACAGATGCATTTTAACTTTAAGCTAAAAATACAGCTCAAATTGTTTAAAATCTTCACAAAAGACTGGATACTTTTTATTTATTTATTGTTAAATGTAAAAGATGAGATTGATTTGTAATCTACAAAAATATTTGAATATTTGACACAAATTAATGAATTACTTGTACGAGCCTATTAGGAATTTTCATGCTCAGTTATTGTTGTGTGTCTGTGATTACTTTAAGATAACCTAACAGGAAACACTAAAGGTTGGGGAGCCATGGTTGCTTTTGTATTCTGTGTTAAAAAAGAAATCAAGCACCCGCACTGTCATCACACCTCCCCTTTCTCAGTCCACCAATGAGGATTGCCCATTTTACAAATTATTTCCACCGCTGCAGCACTATATTATCCAGGACCGGCGGTAGGCGGTACTGCAAAACAGCCAGAAAAAATGTGGAGTGAAACCAGTCTCCAAGGCTGGCAGAAGAGGCAGCCTTTGTGATGCTGATGCTGATGCTGATGCTGCGGTAAACCCTGTGGCACTGAGGAGCCAACAAGCAGCTGGAAGCAAGCAGACAGAGACCGCTACAACACCTCCTGATGGGGAAACCGCTAACCGACAGAGAGGTAGACAGAAAGAAAGAGAGCAGGAGCTGAAGAAGAGGAGGAGGAGGAGAGAGCCTCGACGAGCACGAAGGAGAATAGTACAGTCCAGTTTGAACAAGGCAGACTGAGACCCCATCATCCAGACGCTGCTAGTGGGAGAACAAAACCCAGTGATGGAGTTGCATTCAGGTAGCTTCTTTTTTCTCTTTCATCACAAGAATAAGAATCAGTTTCATGTCTTGGATGGAGAAAATGCAAAAAGGCGAAGGCGAAGGAGAGGAGAGAAGAGGGGTGGGGAAGGAGGGGGTAGTCCATTTAAATTCAGATGCCCTGGATTCAGTAGACGCTTCGCATAATAAATAAACTAGATTTTTTTTTTGCCATTTTGATGAGGAATTGTAATATTTAAATGTGTATTTTATAATACTCCAATATTGTTGCAGAATGCAGCTTCAATGAACACAGGCTCATCCCACCGCTTGATTTAGTGTCGGTATGCAGTGAGCCGAACAGTTTGACGTTCATGAAACCGCAGCTCGTCTCTAAAGAGGCAGTAATTCCTCGTGGCTTTTGTTTTGTCTGTCTATTATTGTTATTATTATAATTTTTTGGAGTATGTGTGTATATTTCTCTCACAGCTTTAGGTGACAAAATAAGCAGAAGCTGGGTCGCAGCTCGGCTCTTCCTGTCACTCCTGCTCTTGTTCGGATGCCAAAACAGGTAAATAAAAAGCTCAAACATGCAGGAAAAAACAAACCATTTGCACCTTTGAAAACTCAACGCTGAGCTACCTTCCCAGTGACTGATCACATATTTGAGTTTCTCTCCTCTACATTGAAGCTTAAGCTTCTTTCTTCAAATTAAAAAGGCAAAAGACTGCCTGTAAATGACTGAACCATTACCCTTTGTAAGCCTTGTGTGTCTTACCCCTGGTACCGTTTCTTGTGCGTAAACCAGGTAAAAAAAAATTGTCTCAAATTCAAGCTGACAATGCCTCACTTCTCGCTGTAGAAGGAGAGCTCATTTGTTTGTATTTGGATCACACATCCCAGCCTAATTATCTCCACTGGTACGCGTAAGCAGCACTTATGTTTAATAATTAATCACAACAAGTCCGTCCTTGATGCGGCTAGCTAATTAATCACAATAACCACATCTTGAAGTTGGACTAACGCTTGGACGATCTCTTCCTTCTTGTTTCTTCTTCCTTCCCTCCTTTCCTAGTCTTGGCCAGACTTCGTCAGAAGCTCAGAAGGAGACGAGTGCCAACGACAACAGCACAGTCTTCACCAGGATCCTGGACGGGCTGCTGGATGGCTATGACAACAGGCTCCGGCCAGGGCTCGGAGGTTTGCTCAGGGATATAAGGGGTAGCATTCCTCCTCAAGGTTGTAGTTCACTGGGCTTAGACTGTTGGCAACAAACAGCAAAAATCATTTTTGAGGGAGAACTGTTCGCAAGGGTTCTTAGTTGGCTTGCTTTTGAAATGATGGAGTGACAGTATTTGCCATCTCAAACCCTTCTCAGTTTAGTTTCCATAATTGTAGACTTTTAAAACACCCCGTTTAGTGTGACTCCAATGATAAATTCTTGTATTTTCCAACAGTTTTGTGTCCAAGAGATACAGTTTATTTGGCAACCTTTAACTAAAGAAAAACAATGGTGTATATGTGTGTTTCAATACTAGTTTTTCACAAATCAAGTGTAAGTACTTCAGTTTGGGTACTCTCCGATACAGAGTACTTACTAAGTTAGAACCTAAACATTGTTACATTTCTATTATTAAACACAAGGTAGATCTACAGCCCCTGTGTATCAAATCAAATATAAAACATGATATATACTGTTGAAACTTTTTACAATAAATAAAAAAACAAGATTTTATTTAAACTTGTATATTTTTTAAATATGAAACTTTTAACTTGAAATGTAAACTGTAACACACTGAATGGACTATTGATAACAAATATTGGTATCGGTTCCGAGTTTTAGGGTATTTTGTACTTGGTAAATTGCTGGTATCAGTTGAAGGGCTTCAGTTTGTTCAAAACTATTACACATCCTTTTAATTGTACAGATTGAAATACCCAAAAATAACATATAGTGTAATCATTACTGAGGTAATTGGTATCAGCACTAGTTTTTTGTCATTGTTGTAGCCCCTCAAACCAAGTATCTGCATTGCAGGGACATAACTACTTCTGTAAAACTGTACGAAAAAGGAAATATACTTCCACACTGTTAAATGTGTATAATCAAGTGTGGTCCCCTGAACCAGTGAAGAAGACCTTTATTGTAGGTCTTCTTTTATAACAAGACCATTGTGGGGCGATGTAAGTGAACCCAGCCCCACCACAACCACAAACAACCAGACTGCAGCTTACTGTGGTGTTTTATTCACGCTCCTCACCCTGGCAACAGGAGATAACCTTGAGAGCCATCAAGCCACATTCAAGTGATTTTTTTTTCCTTCCTCCCAAGCCACCAAAATGAAAGCTTTTCATTCGCTTCTCTTCCATTAAGCGTGGTCCCGTCTTTTGCATTTTTGTCCACTGAATGTTCAGAAGCTTTTTTATTTCAAGATGCTGATCGGTCACATTTTCAGTAGTTGTCCAACGACACAGAGGGGTGGGTATTGGGGACAAAGTGCTTTTTCGTATCGATGTGTCATGGCAAAAGCCAGTTCTCACAGCCTGGTAACGGTTGCTACCCTTGACAAGAGGGCCTAAAAATACATACCAGAAAAACACAGAGGGGCCTTCGTTCAACAAGCTGCTCAAAAACAGAGCAACCAATCACAGCATTCCAGGCCAAAGTCCCCACCACCACAGTACAAATGACAGATTAAAAGGTGCTCAGCTTTGACCTAAAAACACCAAGTCTGTCTGTCCAAAGATTATAGTGAAATTGCCAATTGAGTTGAATTTGTCTTAGTATAACCTTAAATGTGACCCATCACATCCAAACCCGGGATTAAGTCACAAGCAGTGAAGTAAGAAAATCAGAAGTTATTGATAGAAAAATTTGGGATAACTTATTTTTGTAAATACCTTATCTTTACCTTATGGGTCATTTAAAAGAAATATCTGTAAAATAATCCTAAAGATTGTTTTTAAACACTTTTCTAAATTGTACAACAACTAACCATAATTTTGAGCAGAAAAGCCCTAAATTTTAGGGGTGCAACGATACAGAAAATTCACGGTTCGGTTCGGTTCGGTTCGATACTTTAGTCTCACGGTTCGATATTTT
>JARVJO010000186.1:2070906-2081141 GCA_031762555.1 Cynodonichthys magdalenae | reverse complement strand
GATCCTTCAACACAGAGCATCTTCAGAAGACAAGTTGATAAAATAAATTTTAAAAATTTGTATTGTTCGATACAAGGTTGTATTGAACCTAAAGCATTGTATTGAACAGTTCGATATCGATACATATATTGTTGCACCCCTACTAAATTTAGCTACTTTTCATGCGCAAAGGCAAAGCTGCTTGGATTATCTGATATCTAACTATAGTTTGAGGTTTCTTCTTTTAAATGACAACAAAAAAACTATTTAGAATATGCTAAAAATAGACCAGTATTTCAAGTGTATTCCCAATTCGTAAAACAAATCAAGCCAAGTCTCTGGAATAATCTGGGTTTTAAAATGTAGCCAGAAATCTTAAAATGCATTTGGTTTTGTTGAACCAAATATTACTTAATCCTTAATTTGCAGGGCCAGAGCTACAGGGGTGTCTGAAACCTGCTTGGCTACTCCAGGTGCCACACTAGTTGATGGTCTAGTCACTATGTGTGGCAAAGAAAAAGTAGATTATCCTGATGCATCTCAATGATCCAGGTAGAAAAATCTAAAAAAAAAAAGTTGTGTTGGTCCTCTGAATGAGTTCTTCTTTGTTGCAAATTTGTTTTGTCTCTCGTTTAAGAGACTTCTTCAATCTGAGGAGTTTCAGGTAAATTCAGCCTTATAAGCAGTGTTTCCACATGGTGGACAAACAAGTTAACAAAGACAATCAAAACTGTTCACACGCAGAAGAAGACTATCAGCCGAACAACATTGAGTTTACCTTGGATAAGAGACAAAATATTTTTTGATCAAAGAAGAACCCATCCAGAAGATCTACCTATCTTTTCTTAGAGTAGATAGTTTGATTAATCGTATGTATTTTACCAAGCCATCAACATTATACAAGTATACCTTTTGTGTAAAAACACAAATACTTTACAAGTTGTACAATGTTTGTAAGAGAGCAAGATAAATAAAGAAATACATATTGGTTATGGAAATTGTTAATAAGATAAATTCCTTTTTTACTTTTATTTATTTGACTGTGCCCCCCGACATGCACGAGACCACACATACAGTGAGGTCATTCTTAATGTTTGACTCAAACGGATATAGCTTGGTCATTTATCAGCACAAGATGATTTTAGTTTAAAACTCTGGCAGAAGAAGTGGCATTTAATATGCTTTCCCTTCAAATAGTGGACTGCAGTTTGTTCAAAACTGTTAAACACTTTTCATAATACAAATTAAAATGCCAAAAACACACCTAGTGTAGTTATTATTATTATTTTCCACTAACAGGATCAGTTCTACAATTAAAACTCTGGCATAAAAGGTGGCGGTGATATGCATTTCTTTCACAGCTTGAAGGACTTCAGTTTGTTCCAAATTATTACACGTTCTTTTCATTGTACAGATTAAAATGCCCAATAACATCTAGTTTAGGTATTATTATTTTCCGCTTCAGGGACAAGTTCTGGAATTAACTTTCTCCTTTATTCTCCTCTGTGTTCACTCAACAGAGAATGTCACCGAGATCAAGACAAACATTTTTGTGACCAGCTTCGGCCCCGTGTCCGACACGGAGATGGTGAGTTTCTTCGCAGCAAACACCAACTGTAAATAAAAGTAAACTGGCGAAGCTGAGTAAAAAGAGCAAAGATGCAGGACCCATCCAGATTGCTGTTGCATTTTTAAAGTGGAAACACGTCACAAGACCATTAATACCGCTCCCGGAAAAGAGAAGATAAAACAGTGTAAGGGAGTTAAAGTGGTACGATTTATCGCTACTTCAACTTGTTCAAAAGGATTCACACTTTCATTTTTATTTCTTCTTATGAAATATAACAGAGATCTGCAACATATTTTTACCATCTTTCCTACCAAATATTATTTGTATACACCCACCAAATCTACTTAAAAGTAGGATAAATTTATTTGTGAAGTTCTACCTATGTCTTACCTTTACATATATATTCATTCACTATAGTTTAAGTTGTGTTGCAATATTTAATCCAATTTAAAGAGCTTTAAGTAAAATGCTTTTTTAGAGGTCAGATCTATTTTGTTCTTGTTATAAGAATATTTATCTGTATGTCAACACATTGCATTTTTGATGTCTTAAAATGTAGAAACTTTCCATAAATGTGCAAAATTACATTCTACTTTTACAGCCATTCACCCCAAGTATGTTGAAAACTTTTAATTTTCTGTAGATTTTCAAAAGAAGTGTCAGAAAGTTGTATCAACCAGGCAAGAAGCAGTTATCGGTTTTACAGTAAAACTGATCATTGCAATAAATAAATGTTTGGTGGAAATGCGAGCTAATTTTTAACAACTGAATCCCTCTGTCTTATTTGTGTCTTTTCAGTGAGGCTGGTAAAACTGCTAAAATTACTTATTTTCAATTCAAAAGTAAACATTGGTTATGTTGACATAACTACTTGAAAATATAACAAAAGTGTTTGTTTACTTCGTTATGTGTTCCGAACCATATAGGGAGTACACTAATGTTTGAATGGTTAAAATGTGAGGAAAGACTTCAAACAATCACATCACACAGCTGAACTGAAATGCAGGTTTAGGGCATCTGTCCTGCATTCAGCAAAAGCATTCAGGAAGTAACAGTTCCATATAACACTTTCTTCAAGACCTGACTCCGCCTAGTTTCATTTCACCATTGAGGGCCAGCCTAGAGGCTGAAGTCAGGTCTCCCAATACACTCTAAAAATGAAATGTTGGTTTTACTTAACCATGTTATGTCAACTGGTTCCACTTAACTGAGTTAAGTAAATTCAAAGCAACATACTCATGTTCTTTGGTTAAAAAACGGGTATATTGCTTTGAATTTACTCAACTCAGTTAAGTGGAACTAGTTGACATAACATTGTTAAGTAAATCCAACATTTCATTTTTTAGAGTGTAGTTTTCCTGTCCTAATGTTGAAAGAAATGGTTTTATTAGTGTTTCCAGACATGTATCTAAACTAAAATGCACCAACTGCTCTGTGCGGCCATCTCATTATAGCCACCCAGACCAGCAGGTACATAAAATCATAATTTTAATCATAAATCACACAGCCGCTTATAAAATATATCAATATTCACCTAAGAAAAAACTACAGAATGTGTAGTGCTTTTAAAAATCAGTAGAGAACAAACCCCATTGAATTTCTTCATCCTGGTCAACGTTATGAGGAGCTACAGGTTCCAGACCGTTCAAAACAATTCTACCTGGGCGGTGATTGTATCTACTGCCTCATTAGATTTTCTGTTTTGTCCTTCCACACCTGTGACACCATAAACTCATCACTTTGGTGTCATTGAGCTGTAAAAGTTGTCGTCACAGAAGAGCAATTGATTAACACTGTGTTCTTTCGGTCCATTAGGTAACGTGTGTCTGACAATTACCTGTATTACTCTATTGGGTGGGGTATTGTGATAGCACATTAGAAAGTTCATGATTGATTTAATGAGTGAAATGACCAGTTCTGGTCCTGTAAAACCTGACAGAAGTTTTCTCTTTGGTTCTCAGGAATACACCATAGACGTGTTCTTCCGCCAGAGCTGGAAGGACGAGCGACTGTGCTTCAAAGGGCCTATGGAGATGCTGCCGCTGAACAACCTGCTGGCCAGCAACATCTGGACTCCCGATACCTTCTTTCTCAATGGCAAAAAGTCCATCGCTCACAACATGACCACGCCCAACAAGCTGCTGAGGCTGCAGGATGACGGAACCCTGCTTTACACCATGAGGTAGGCCACAACATGGACTTTATCAAGTATGGTTCCAAATGACTAGATAGGTAAATAGCTTGGAAAGAGCAGCTTAAAAAACAAGCAGCAGGGCAGACATAAAGAGAGAGCTTTATATGCAGAAAGCTAACTGACAGAGAGTGTCTCAAAAAGAAGGGAAACAGCAGCATCTAGAGGCCAATCAGGCGAATCACACGCAAGTTAGAAATATCCACATTTCAGAAAATGTAGAACTTGAATCCTTTCTGTTTCTAAACCAGATCAATCAGATCATGTAGATTAAATAGGCTAAAGTAAAACTCTACCCTTGAGTTGTGGGCTTTCACAAATTGATCCCCTGCAAGTAATTTAGTTTTACAGCCCTGTCATCATTTTTACTGGGACAGAACTTTGGCCTTCAAGTTCACATTTAATCATAGTTTTTTTTGTCTCCAAGGGACGGTTTGAGCTGAGAGAAAATTCTAGACTTATCCTCAAAGTTTTACTAGCTGTAGAACTGATTGTATGAAAGCTGTGACCGTGCAGCAAAATTTGAGTTAATTGTCAATTCTGGCCACAGATGTTTGGCCACAGCAAAAAGAAATATGTTTGGATGAGTCAAAGTGAGGTTTTAATATCTCAGAACACTGAAACAACTGTCAAGCACAGTGGTGGTAGTGTCATGCTAGTGTGTTACGCAAAGCTTACAGACTACCAAAAGAGGTCTACTTTAAAATTTATAATTGTAGCCTCAAATTAGAACTATTTATACCCTAAAATGCTAGACCCACATCCACTTCTATTTGGTGGAACACCTCTTAACGAGCTGTACCTTATAAACAAACTGGAAAAGTCAAACATTACCAGAGCATGAAGCTACTCCCACCATGCTCAACATGTAAAACACAGTTCTTAGAAAGGAAAGCCTCACCTGGACCTCAGCCTGCACTTTTAACTTTAACTCTGTAAATTAGAAAAAGGTTGGGTTCAGTCTGGGCTCTTTTTGAACCTAGATAGTTTTTTTAAATGTAATTTACTGGCGTTTACAAAGAGGTATAAACCTGAATAAGGTAAATTATGTTATATGGTGGGAGAAAAAAACTAGCATGGGACTGGAAACCTCTAACCATAGGATGAAGACTGAAGGCCATATGCAAGTCTGAGAGTGAAACAGAGATGACAGAAAAGCCAAAATTTGAAAAAATGACATCAGGTCCTTTTTGCAGTTGTAGGCTCCTTTAAACTGTCTGATTGTTGTGAGACTGTACATGTTGTTACCTTGCAGGCTGAAACACTGATGTTTGTTTCCTGCATAAACACAGAGACACACAGACACGTTTGTATTTCTATCCTTGATAGGACCGTTCATTGACTTTTTGTCATTTCTATAGCGTAACCCTGACCCCTTACCATAAACCTGATCCTCCCAGTACACACCTAACAGTAAACCTAACCTAAACCCAATTCACACCTTAGTCCTAACCCAAAACCCCAACACAAATAGAGTTCCACCATATTAGGACCGATTTTTGGTCCCCATAGGGACTACTGCTCTTGACAAGGTAGATGTGTATACCAGAAACGGTCCTAAAAGGTAACAAATTCAAGTACGTACACACACACATATATACACACGTACTGAGAGGCCATTTTTTTCAGGCTGCAGCAAACAACATGAAGTCCAGAGAGCTCCACTGCAAACAGAATCATTTAATCAGTTCAGCTCTCTGCTTACAACTAATTCTTAAAGAAGTGGAAAATATCAAGCAGAGCCGGAGCACTTTGTAATTTCAATTGTTGCCATAGTAACTGAGGTTCGTATGAGTTTCCCCATGCTTCAAGATGTTTTTTTTTATTCTATTACCCTAACAATAAAAAAGAAAAAAAAAACAAATATCCCCAAGAAGGAAAACACAGGGATTCATGTAAACTTTGTTTTCAGGTGGAGGAGTTTAAGTATCTTGGTGCCTTGTTCCTGAATGATGATAGGATGGAGTGGGAGCTGGATTCACAGGTCCTCGTCTTCATGCGTTGCTTCGATCGGTTGTGTTGAAGAAAGAGTTTGTCTAAAGACAAAACTTTGAGTTTACTGCTTTGTCCATGTAACAACTCTCACTTGTAGTCATGAGGTTTGGTTCATGAACCAAAGAACCAGATCTTGGATCCAAGCAAGTCCACAAAATGGTTTGAAATTATCGTCGTGACCAGGTTCAGCCTTAGAGATCCGGTGAGAAACTCAGAGTAGAGCTCCTCTGCATCAAAAGGAGTCAGAAGTAATTCATCTGATCAGGATGCCTCCTAGATGCGTCCATTTAGACATTTTTTTTTGTGCATGTCCCATTGAAAAGAAGCTCCAGAGCAGCAGTTTTAACCAAGAACTATCTGGAGGGATTGTGTATTTTCTCTGGTCTGGGAACACCTTGGGAACCCCCAGGAGGAGCTTGAGAGTGTCTCTGGTGAGTGGGAGGTCTGCATTTCTCTTCTGAACTTGTTGCGATCAGACCTACAGTCACCTGAAAACATAAGAACCAGCACCTTACAAAAAATAAGTAACAATTTTCCATGAATCTATCTTTTACCGCTTAGTCAAAGGCAACAGATTCAGGAGACCTCCCTGTACCCAGGGACACTTTATAACTCCTACAAGGTGTTTCTAGACCAGATAAGATACTCAATAACTCCTCATTTCAGACGAACATGCCCAAAACACCTCCAAAGGGAGGCGTCCTCATGAGATGAACCACCTCAACTTGAATTCTTTTGATGCAGAGGAGCAGCAGCTCCACTCTGAGCTCATGTGTCCAGTTGTACCCCCTTAAAATACTGTTACTGTGAGTATGACTCAGCTCTCTTTGAACAGATATTAATCAGAGCCCTAACTATCATCAGGTTGATGGCGCTGATGGTCCTCTATGACTAATAAGGATATTTAGGGAATTAACAATGGTTAGGTTGAGGGTCCTCTTTTGCATGTGAACAAACAGTTCTGATTATCATTGTTTAACTTGTTTGTCCACTATGTGGAGGCACTGCTTATAAGGCTGAGTTTAACTGAAACTCCTGAGACTGTCTCCTGCAGAAGAGACTAAATTAAAGAAGAACCCATCCAGAAGACCTAATTAACATTTTTTGGTTTTTCTACCTGGATTACAGAGATGCATCAGGACATTTAGACTCAACTCTTTCTTCACAACGACTGACTGAAGTGATGCCCTTATTATAATAATAATAATATTACATTTTATTTTTAGTGCCCTTTTCATCTTGCAGTCTTAAAGGGCTATTATCCTCATTACTGGGGATGAGGACATTATCTGTTGATGCATCTCCAGCTGCATCCTACCATTACTCAGGAACAAGATGTACAGATACAAGAACCCCTCTGCCTGAGGAGAACTTTAATAGGGTCTAAGTAAATCTAAGTTTGAAAAAACCTTATCATGTAAGGTGGCAGGTGACCTGCATTTAATCAAGGAACACCAGACTCGTGGCGACACACCTGATCAGTTGAAGATACCTTCACACCACTGCATTATAAATATGATTTATAAAGAATGCTCGCCCACATTATGTTCATTATTTAACACTTCTAACAGCTCTTTTTGTCTTTTCTCACACCGCCAGTCGACAGATTCAAAAGTGGGACTGTTGGTGTGAAAAGACAGATGCTGTTTCGACTCTGAAAGTCCAAAACGAGCTATCAAACACCTTTTTTCAGGTTTGCTGCTTGGTCCATGTTGTCAACTTTTAGGTCAGCTTGGAGAATGAGTTGGTCTTGATTTGAAGGTAGGAAGAGAGTCAACTTCACGGATATCTAAAGGAACAAAGTTGCAGGGTTGGGGAGCAGAGTGGAGAGAAAGCTCGGTTTCCCATGGTTCTGAGGCACAGAAAAAACGGCGTGGGAAGGGAGTAGTGATGTGATATGAAGGGCTATAGCACTGGGGTGATGTGATGAAATGAGCAGGGTCTGGCCATAATGCAAGCAGCTGAATTTTGAAAACATTTAAAGCTCAAAGAGTGATTTGTGAGAGAATTACAAATATCAATATGAAAAAATAACAAGACTAAGAATAAAGAAGGAAGCTGGCGAGAGAAGGAGGGGTGGAATCTAATCTTGATTCAAAAGTGGAAATATGTAGAGCGAGTGATATTATTGATGTGGGAGCGAGGTGATAGATGACTGTGAGGTGGTTTATACTTAGAAATGAACACAAAACTGTTTCAAATTTACAACTTCATACAGAGATTAGAATGATATTTGATTTTATTATCACAGATAGAGGGGTAAGTGATTAGGGTGATGGTTGGATGATGAATGGATGAATGGGTAGGTAAGTGGATGGATGGATGGATGGATGAACAGGTAGGTAGACAGATGAATGGATGGACGAATGAGTGGATAAAGAGTGGATGATGGATGGATGGATGGAATCATGCATGGATGGGAAGGTAAGTAGATGGATGAATGGATGGACGAATGAGTGGATAAAGAGTGAATGATGGATGGGTGGGTGGATGGATGAATATATGGTTTAAAATGGTTTGAAAATAAACCAATAGGTGATTTTAAAGAACCGGTTCCAAACAAACTGCCTTTTATTTCCCAGTGCTGTTCAGTTTGCTGGTTCTGGGTGTAAAAGATCTCCTGGGTCCGTCTGTGGAGCAGCTCGTTCCATAACGTCACTGATCACATCATCAGTTTTGAATGAAGTTTGTAAAATAATATATGCTGATTTAAGCTCCTCTCCTCCTTTGGCTGATGATAATCAGAATGTGTTCTAACTACCAACAGCCGTGTTCTTGTTCAGATCTCCCACAGACACGACCTCTCTCCTTCGCCCTTAAAATCAAGTTGTTGCTTGTCCCGCCTTGCTACTCGTTGTTTACCTGATTGATTTAATTGGCAAACTGTACCTGGAGAAATTACCAGAGCAGAACTAAACAAGTCCCGAGTGGATTTTGTGTCATCCCAGGCAACACAAGAATAATTAAGAGCAAAACAATAAGAATAAAAATGGCTGTTGTTTCACCTTAGTGATGAGAACACAGAACAACACTTTTACTATATAATGAAAAAAATAAAAACACCTATAGGGAATTTATTCAATATAAAACAAATCACTCAGTACTAAATTATGATTGTTAATTTGTCCCAATACTTTTGGTTGCTTAAAATGTGAGAGGCATGTCTACAATATGTGGCAACTCTTACATGGATGGATGGACGAATGGATGGATGGATATGTTGGTAGTTGGATGGATGGGTAGTTATGTAAGTAGGTAGGTGGTTAGAAGGATAGATGGATGGATGGATGGATGGATGGATGGATGATATAAAGTCTGATATATTTAAATCTGCAGCAGAAACATAAATGACTGTAAAGTTAACAGGAAATACCAATTATGTATTTGTGACATATTTAATCATTTTTAATTTAAAAAAAGTAAAATCTGATTGTAACTCGGGTCACCTTGACTTCTAGCCCACTTGTCCTTCACTTTGCTTCATACAGAGCAGTGAAGGGAAACTAGAATTGAGTGGAACTGCATATGAAGGCAAAGCCCAGGCTACTTGACATCCATTTAAATAAGAAAATATAGGAAAAAGGAGAAGTTCCACCCTTTGCTCACTAGGTGGAGCTATTGTTATTAAAACTAAAACAAAAGCTTCTTTTTGTCTTTGCCCCTTTTGACTTTATTATCATGTATTTTTTTGAGCAACATGTCATTAAAAAATGTTGTTCTGGAGATTATTCCATCAGAAGTGGGCTGTTATAGTCCCATCTTTAATGTAAAATCAATGTGAAAGTGGTAAATAAAATAATATATTTATTGTGCTTTGTTTTAGGTTGACCATCTCAGCAGAATGCCCCATGCAGCTGGAGGACTTCCCCATGGACGCCCACGCCTGCCCGCTCAAGTTTGGCAGCTGTGAGTACAAAAATATATAAATAAAACCCCGCTGTTAGCGTTTATATCAGGTCGTACTAATCCCAGCTCAATCACTGTTACACAATGGCTTGTTGCAGTCTGATGCAGTGACTTAAATTTACATTTAAAGCACAGTGGGACATTATTTCAATCAGTGCATCCCTGTTTTTAGGAAGAAACTAGGCAAAATGTGCGAACAGTGCCTATGACTGCAAATGTTTTGCATAAAATAAATATTAAATTATTCAACTGAGACAAAATTTTATGCTCCTTCCTTGTCAACAGTCATTAAAATGCCCCAAATTTTACTGCAGTAATTCTGGCAAGTCAATTTATAATGTTAAACTCTATTGTTCTAACTAGTATGACAAAGGAATGTCATATTATAGACTGAGCTTCTAAAACTTTTATTTGAAACCAACATATATTATTGTGTTGTGTAGTGACCGAAAGAACAAGATCACAGATGCAAGCGGCCGAAACGAGTTTCCTCCGCAGGGTGTCTGGGCTCGCCCTTAGGGTGAGAAGCTCGGTCATCCAGGAGGGACTCGGAGTAGAGCCGCTGCTCCTCCACATCGAGAGGAGCCAGTTGAG
>JARVJO010000186.1:2053876-2066676 GCA_031762555.1 Cynodonichthys magdalenae | reverse complement strand
GAGGAGCCAGTTGAGGTGGCTCGGGCATCTGGTTAGGATGCCTCCTGGACGCCTCCTTGGTGAGGTGTTCCAGGCATTTCCTACTGGGAGGAGACAAAGAGGAAGACCCAGGAAACGCTGGAGGGACTATGTTTCTCAGCTGGCCTGGGAATCCTTCGGGATTCCCCCAGACAAGCTAGCCCAAGTGGCTGGGGAGAGGAAAATCTGGGTTTCTCTGCTTAGGCTGCTGCCCCCAAAACCCGACCCCAGATAAGCGGAAGGAAAACGAACGGACGGATGGACAGATATATTTTATTATTAAATTTGGTTTTTCAACACTAGTGTGGCAAGCCAATTTGTCATGTAATAATAAGTAATACTTTAAAAATAAATGACAAGGCAGATTATCTTATAATAGCTAGACTGGATTTTTAAAGCTATGTGGCATGCCAATTTATCATGTAATAGCTAAACTAAATTTTTAAAACCCGTATGGTAAGCTTTTGGGTTTCCAATACTTTTGAATTAAGCCAACTTATATTAAAGTTGAACGTTTTTTTCAAAACCAGTATGGAAAATGAATTTATCATGTAATGGTTATATTAGATCTTTGAACCCATACAGCAAGCAGTTTATTATATTTGTGGGTTTTCAAAACCCTCATGTCAAGCCAATTTATCATGTGAAATTGAACTATTTTTAAAAACTAACATGTATGTATTGATGTATCAACATCTGTATGGCAAGCTAATTAATCATCTACTAGTTTAACTATATTTTAAATGGGGGTATTATGTAGTTTCTAGTCACAGAGTTCAATACCACAATCAAGTACCTTTAGTTGTTATGAAAATGCTGTAAATCTAAAAAATAAATTTGACTTTGCATCATAGTATATCTAATTGCCTTGAAATCTTTAAGAACCTTCTACCATTTCCAACACTCCCACTCCACCCCGTCTTCACAACAATGCTTCAGGGGAGGGGAGGTCCGTGGGGCGAGAGTTCGGCTGCAGACTGAGTTTCATGGAGGAGCTTTGTGTAAATGGGCGGTGCTTTGTACCAGCACGTGTTTAGGCGGCTCCACATGGCTACCACAGAAGAATCAAGGATTTCTCAAACATGCATGAAAGCAACATTCTGGATATGTTTTTGATTATAACATGATATAAAGCTCAAAAAGGTTGATTTTACATACCACCACCCCTTTTTTTTCTAAACTCTTATGGCAAGCTAATTTATAAAGTAATATATAACACTAGAGTTTTAGAAGCTTTTGTCAAACCAATTTATCATACTATAGTTAGAAGGGTTTAATGTGTAAAAACTGTAATTAGAGATAAGGGCGGGGTGTGATTAAATGTGACACTGGCCTGCTGTAGTCCCTCTATAGCTATTGAGGCCAGCTATGGGACAGGTCCTGTATTTAGACAGGGAGTGTCCCAGTTTTATTTAAAGACCCACACCACAGAGGTCTGTCGGGCTTAAAGGATGAGGCTCTTATCCCCAGATTGCAGCGAGATGTGGCCCCGCCCACACTCTCCAGGTGACATTGCACCTGTGAGTGTAATCCAATTACACGGTGAGAAGCTGCCGGGTTCTTCTAAGGTCTGCATCAACCTAATCAGCCCTGAGCAGGATACAGGTGAAAGGTGGAAAAGTCTAAAAGAGACAACATGAGCTGAGCTAAAGAGAAGCGCTCAAGAGTTGAATGACTGAGACAAAGCTAAAAGAAGCAGAACATTAGCTGAGAGCTAAAAGGAACAAGACACCAACTAAAAGTAGCAAAGGGATTGCTAAAAGCCAAATGTAGCAACATTCTAAAAGGTAAATGTAGCAAAATACTACCTAAAAACTAAAGTAGCAAGACCCTAGATAAGACCTATACCTAGACTGTAGAAAAAGGAAAACATTGTCTACATGTGAAAAATGCAAAGTGTAAGCTAATAGTTAAAAGTAGCAGAACTATGCTGACTAGATGTTCTGAACAGAGCGGGACTGTCCCACATTTTTTACTCCTGTCCTCACAAGTTGGAACAATGTCCTGCATTTGACTGGGTCAAATTATAAAAAGTGAAAAGGGGGGAAAAATCGACAAACATTATTTAGTGGCTGCAACTTGCAGCCAATGCATTCTGTCTCAAAGGAGGAGGAGAGAAGAGAGAAAGGCATAAGTTAGAGTTCAACAGTTGGCTGTCAATCCCAATGAGCAGCAGTATGTGGCCACCCTGCCCACTGCCACTGTGAAAATGGATTTGATTTATGCAGAATGTAATTGGAACTATGATAAAGAAACGAAAATTCTGGCAAAACACAGACTAGGAAATGAGATCAGTGAAAGGTGATTCCCATAAAGAAACATTTTTTTTCCTATTTTTCCCGAAAGTGAAGACAACATGAAGCAAGCAACACTGTAAAACCCACAGCTCAGAAAGCTGCCTTTCAATCTATGGACAGACCAATAACAGTCGAGATCAGCAGTGTTTAAGTGCAGCTCCGTCCCACAGGCCAGCTGTTCTGCTCCTTTGGTTAGCTCGAGCAAAGGTCTACTAATCCCTGATTCTGTCCAGCTCTTTTATCAGCTGAACTTCCGCTTGTCCTAGACCCGATGAGTTACATGAGTCATTTGAGACTGAATTTTTTTCACTTTCTCACCTTTGACCCATTAAAAAAAGTGCTGTTTGCTGCCAGGAGAGCCAACAGATTAGAAACACCCAAAAGAAGATGCCACAGTAACTGACAACTAAAAATATATTATACTTCAAAGAGAATATGTTGTGTTTTGCATTTACAATGCACCAAATGGTTTCTTGAAGACTGGAATCTGCTGATTTTTAACTGGACTCATCGACAAACTAAAGTTAGCCCAGTGAAATAGGAACTCCACTGATTTTAGGAGTGCAATAATGGCAATACACTGGCTTACACAGGATATTTACTGAAATTATCTCTAGTTGTGCATTTTGTTTATGTGAAAATATATGTCCCATAATCTGGAGGATGTTGTTTGTACTGTGTTCTTTAGTTTTTCACAATAAGAGTGAAATCAAAATTGCTACTCAAAATCAAAATCAAAACCAGCGTAGAAAATGTTGAACGGTTCAACTTTTTTCTTTGTAATATGTATTTAAAAAGAAACAGTGTACTAATCGACATTTAAACAAGTCAAACCTACATGATGTTGAGCTAATCAAAGGCTAATTTTCACTAAATTGATTGTTCTGGGACATTTTCTCAATAATGTGTGTAACCTTCTGTTATAGAACCCCCGGATTCACATGATAAAGAAAAATTTCACTTAATTATCCAGTCTAGACAGTAAATAAGTGTTCTACATCACCAAAAACTGGTCTTCTTGAATCTCTGATCCTTCTGAATGCCTTTGTTTTAGATGCCTATCCTGTGTCTGAGGTGGTCTACACTTGGACTCAGGGGGCCGCCAAGTCTGTGGTGGTAGCGGAAGATGGCTCCAGGCTGAACCAGTACCATCTTATTGGACAAACCGCTGGCACAGAGGACATACACACCAGCAGAGGTTGGTGTGTCTTTTAGTTGTTACACCAAAACCCTATGGGTTCAAGATTCGGTCGATGGTCAACCTGATTTGAATAACTGCGGTCAGCGGTACAAACACAACAAAATCAGAACCAAAACCCAACAAGAAGAGTTCACATGAACCTGCCAACCTCTAGAAAAATGCCTACCCTTTGGTTATTGTTTTGGTAGTTCTTTGTGTTTATTAACAGGTTTATTTTCTTTTTGGTTATCAGTGCTCGGCATGATTCATGGCCAATAGCAGAACTAATTTTTTGTTTAGCGGATTAGTTTTCCCACCAATTTTGAAAAACATTATTAGTTTCTGCTAATTTAAGTACACTAAAAGCTAACTAACAAAATAAAATCAAAAGGTTTGTGTCAGTCCTACCAGTCTTTAGCTTGAAGAAAACAAAGGCATATGACACAGACTGAGTGACAGTCTTCTTAGCAGTTAGTGATTAGCTGTTTGTGTTAGCTTACAGTAAGTTTTATTTGTTTAGCTGTTTAGAGTTGGCTTCTGCAATTTTGTCTTATTTTTTACATGTTTAGCGGTTAGCTGTGTAGTGTAAGTTTTAGCATTTTTAGAATTAGCAAAGCTATATTTTGAGTTAGCAAATTATGTGTTAGCAAAGCTAATGTTTTGGTTAGCTGTGCCCACCACTGGTTGTTGGTTTTTTTTATGTTTTGTCTGTTCTTCTTTTCAGTCTGTATTTTACCCGTTAGTCTGCCGCTCCCATCTCTACTACCTGTTCCCTGTGTCATCTGTCACAGCTTTAGTCACTCCACCAATCAGTCCCAGTCCCTTCAGTCCTTCAGTTCTCACTACTAGAGTTGGGATAAATGGCTCTTTGAAGGCATCCGGATCTTAAGGAGCCGTTTGTTTCATAGAGCCATTCAAAAGAGCCGTTCAATTTTGAACGAGTTATGTCATCATGTAGGGAAATACGTCATCACGTCGCCGTACACGATGACTTCGTCCCGTTACGTGGGTGGAACCATGTGTTTTGTCAAACGGAAACTCCCTCCCCCTTTCAGAGTGAGCTTCTGTACTCCACCACTCTGCCTGTTTTCGGCAGCAATTTAAGGATGAAAAAAATTGAAGATTTTATGACAAATAAAAAAATAAAACAACAAATGTCTTGTTACTGCCCGCGATCAGGGTCCTATTGTTCGTTGTAAAGAGCTGTTCAGATTTGGATCGTTTGTGAATGTCACATCTCATCTCACTACCTCCTCAGTTTTTATTACTGGCTCTCACACCATGTTCGGTTCATCTCTGGGTATCCCCATGTTATCGTTAAATAAGTGTAAGATTTGCTGCCACACCAGCATTCTGTTTTGTTTTTAACCAAGTAAGCACTTTTTGAGTGGGTCTACATTCCTTGGTTTAATTCCTTCACATATGTGACAAAATACTAGAATTTGTGTTTCTACCTTTCTTCATTGACTGCATCGGTGCTTGTGATTCTGCTAGTCATCTAACAGTTAATAGAGGAAACATTTTTTTCATTTAGTGGATTAGATTAGTAGGACATGGTTACTTGGTGTTTAGCTTTTAAACAAAGGCAACATAGTTTATGTGGACTGGGCTGGACTTACAACTTGTACTAGGACCAACCTATAGGAGTGCCAGTCCAATTAAGGTTCTATGAGTCAGTGGGACAAACAAACCTTTTTACAGATGTAAAAAAGAAACTTATCATTTGGACTCAGGAAAACCAGCCTACAAATCTGAAGGTCATACTCCAAATAAAACCCACATTGGTTGGATCATAGATGATTTATGTAACCTTGATTATGGCTTAATGATGGTAAAAACACTTGGGAATGTGTTTAGTCCAGTGCTACTGCAATAATGTTTCCTCATTTAGTGTCTACTAGGTTATGTCAAAAAGAGCATTTATGTTGGATAAAAGCTCCACTAATCTCCCATCAGAAATGGGGTCATATCAGCACCAGTAGTTTTAGTGCAAACAGTAATATTTATCCACCTCTAGCCATAAACAGCATCAATAGTTTTTATTTATTTGTTTGGCCATTGTCATCTTGTTTGGTTTTCTGAGGGATCCATCTATATTTCAACCCTCATCTGTGGTCATGATAGAGGTTTGAATCAGGACCATAAAGAACCAAATCCTGGATTTGCTGACAGACACTTTATTCAGTGACTTAAATAAATGTCAACAAAGCATCTAAACCAAACTGATTAATTTTGTTTGTGTTGTTTACAGAAAAAAAAATCAAGAATTGGTTCTTGTTCAGCACCGGAACTACTTCAGTGGAAAAACCTCAAATAGTTAGCTCTTTAATCAATCTCAAATTGGAAACACAGACTTTAATTCTGACTGGACTAATGAGCTCATGGCTAGTCTGAGCAGAACCAAAGTCAAAGTGAGTCAGCGAAAGTCTATTTTATACACCTTTCGATGTCAAATTCTCCTTTCACAATTATTTTGGCAAAACTATTACAATAAAGAATGGCTAAAAGTTAGCAGAGCTAAAACGTGGGTAAAAACTGAAAGAAGCTAAATGCTTGTCAAAAGTAGAAAAAGGCTTGTTAGAAAGAAAATGTAGAAAAATGTTGGCTAAAACCACATCTAGTAAAATGATAGCTACAGTAGCATTACAGTAGCTAAAAACTAAAGTAGGAAAAGACTAGCTAAAAGTATAAAATGGCTATCTAAAGAAGTAAAAAATAGAATGCCAGCAAACGTTAAAAGTAGTGTTGTCGTTCATGACAACACTATTTCAGTAGCAAATGGCAAGCTAAAATTTAAAAGAAGAAGAATTTTAGGTACATGCTGAATATGACAAAATACTGGCATAAGTAGCAAACCACCAACTAAAAGCTGAAGTAGCAAAAGCTTGGCTAGAAGGTAAATATAGCAAAATAGTGGGTAAATGGTAAAAACAAAAAGGACTGGCTAAGGGTTAAAAGTAGCAGAAAGCTAGTTAAGAGCTAAATGTAACAAAATGTGAGCTAAATTGGCTCACATTTTGTTTGTCAGGCTTGTTAGAACAGGTATACGCAGCAAGTAAAGTGTTATTTATTCGTTACTGTTTCAATGAATATAATTTCCAAAGATCTGAATGATTGTTTTAAGGCCTTTTTAAGGTTCATCCTCTAAATCAGTGGCAGCTGACCAAAACATGTCTTGTTGGGAAGAACAACCAATATATTTTTTAACCAAATACAATTTTAGACATTTCTCTGCCAGGTTTGGTGATTTGGGCTCTTTAGCGCTCTTTACTTCAACATGATTTACTTGTTGTTAAACATTTCACAACTCTCTCACAGTTAATTTACACCTTTTAGTCCTCAGGCTTTTACCAACCTTGATGCTAATTAGCTGAAAATTATCTAAAAATCCAGTGGCCTAAAAATATAGACTTTTGATTTAAATTTAAAAACAAATAAACATCCTTATTGGATGTTTATTTGTGGTTTTGGTCTTTTTCTAGGATTTTTTTCCATAAATATAAAAGTAATATTTAACTATTGGTCACTGGAGTTTTCTTGGAGCTACAGGTTTACAAGATCAGGTTAAACTAAGATCATAAATATTGAATAACATTAAACAAGCTCTTATATGATGAGTACATTGGGAATGACTCTCAGCTACTATGACAACAAACTTCAGTTGAGTAATTAAAGTGGACCATCCATCCATCCATCCATCTACATTTTGCTAACAGACAGAAACATGGAAAATTCTAAATCAGAGGTTTTGTTACTGACACAAAAGCTTGTCTTTCCCCATTCAGTTTTGGGAGAAAAGAAAGCCATCCTCACTTTATATAATCATCATTTTTATTTCCCTGTCAGGTCATTTACACAGGATGTGATGGATGATAAGTGTAATACCGAGTCATGTGACGTTACAAAGTCTAGATTAAAAATAGAAAAAAAACGTAGGGTGGTGCGATGGGTATGCAAGGTGGAATCTGAACAGGGATACTTTATGGATTAGAGTCGAACGAGGGGACGCTGGTGGAGAAGAGTGGCCTGTTCGTCACACAACCAGCTGTCCACAGGCCCCCGGACAGCCCCGTCCAACTACTCTTATCCCTGCAGCCACACACACAGAAATAGAGAGACCTGAGACCTCGGGTTAATCCGCACCCCCACCATCACCACTCCCATCATCCAACCACCCATTAGCTTTTCCATAAGAAGATGACATCACAGATCAGGGAGTTTGGTTGGGTGGCTGTCACTGGGTGCATTTCGTGTGTTTCTCTTTGTGAATGCAAAACATCGTCATCGTGGTGTATGAAATGAGGTCATTAAAAACAATGAGCATGATAAGCCTGAAGTTTGATTCCAGATTGGGTTTCAGGTTAGAGTTTATACAATGTCCATGACTGAAAAAAGCCATCTTAAGAAGACTATACAGGAAAAACCTAGTCTTCTATTGAGGTTATGTCCTCACAAAGCTGAAACAGAGAATGAGTTAAGGACTGGATAGTGTCACTCTGACAAGTGGAGGTTTAAGGAGGGGGTTGGGGGGTGAAATGCATCCGTTTAATACTCTTATGTAAAGCAGAAATCTGTAGACTTCCTGTTAGTTTCTATAAGAGTTATTATTAAAAGCCTGGATTTCCCTTTTTTCTTTGGACACCTTAGTAGAAATGGTGCAAAGTTCACTGATTGAAGGAGTAAGTCTGGCTGATGAAGCCACCCGTTCATTGACCAGCCGAAACATTTATGTCTTCCTAAAATCTGGAGTTCTGTTTTATTTCAGTCAACAGTCACAGCAGTGTCATTGGCTTTGCTCATCAGCAGTAGGGTTGTCGTACTAAAGATAGCGCAACAAAATCTCCACAAAGATGTCCTGGAAGGGTTTCGACAGTGGTGGGCACAGCTAACCAAAAAGTTTGCTTCGCTAAAACATTATCAGCTAACTAAAATATTGCTTTGCTAATGCTAAACCACCAAACATGTAAAAAGAATTATCAAAAGCTAACACAAAAGAGCTAAACAAGTAAAAATTAATGGAAGCTAATACTAACAGCTAATTGCTAACTGAGAGACAACTGTCACTCAGTCTGTGTCACACATTTTTATCTCCTACAAGTTGAAATCTTGTAGGACGGACACAAATCTGTTGATATTAGTTTGTTAATTAGCTGTTTAAAGTTGGCAAAACCTAATTTAGCAAAAGCCAATTGGTTCGTTTTCAAAGTCAGTGAAAAAGCTAATCCGCTAAATGAAAAGTTAGTTACACTATTAGCTGCTAGCTGACTAGCAGAACCATGTCACCACAATCTGACAACTGTTTTTAAAACACAAAACTAATTTTAATGAATAAAATTAAAAGTCTTAAATGTAGCCATCAGTTTGACAAATGTCATTATCTTTAATTTTTCCTCATGAAACACTTTAATCGTGGCTTACATCATATTTGTCTTGCCTGATCCATATCAAAAGTGCACTATCATAGAATGAATCCAAATGTGTAGATTATTTTACTACAGAAATGAGATTGGTGGTAGTAACAGTAAAAGCTGTCAGTCTGTTTTTTTAAACTAGATTTTGACATTGTCTGTGTTGTCTTTTTGGTTTTAGTATTGAAGCACTTTAAAGTCACTATTTGTTCTTTGGTTGAATTTGCCTTTTTAGTGATATAACAAATCTTCTATTCCCAACAACAACTGGAGAAAAATAAAAAAAGGAGGTCAATAAAAACGATTCAAGAACACCTTGAAGCATACCCTGAAGTCATGCAACAGGACTGATTGGGAAAACCGAACCTGAGGACATCCCTTCACTAATTTGAGAAACGAAAACCAAATACCAATCCTAATTGACCAAGGTGTCCAACAACCTTTGGACTGGGACTCTTCAGTCACTAAAGAATTCACGGTCATCTTTGTTAACAAGAGATAGCCACGATGAGTTCTAGTTATCAAACCACCGTCCGCATCTGCGACATCAAAATGCAACTCAGTATCTGGAAATAAGATCATGATGGACTCTACCCAACACCTCAGCCTGGAGGACCATCCAGATGAAATAAGTTTGAGCTCACAGGTTTCATTTAGTCCAGCAGGCTTTCTTGTCAGTCCACACCTTTGTTCGAAGCTGTATGGCTTCAATGAAAACAACAGACAACAACTTTACTGGTTTCCTTGTATCAAAATATACAAATTTTTGTCACCTAAAGATTTCTTAGAGGTGGGTTTCCTTAAAAGGAAGGTTTTTAACCTCAACCTGTCTGTAATTTCACAATTTTTATGATAAGAAGTATTGCATGTATTTGAACTTGGGATGGCTGCATTGGCCTTTAAGTGTAATTTTAAAAAGTGTATAATTTTAGACAACTCATCTATTTAAGAACATGAAAGACGGGATAAGACGGGAGTTTTACTTTAAGCAGCCAACATCTTTAATGACACAATCTGTCCTTTAATAACTCTGATTCAGCAAGAAGATGGTACTTCTGCAGCATTGTCTCCAAAATACGACTCACCAGTTGACCAGCATGGCAGCGTTGTTCCCTGCCAAAAATGGGAGTTCCCCCCGAACATTGTGAAAAAGCAGTAAGATCCACCAGCGGAACATGTTCCTCATCAAGCCTTGGCCCCTGGTCCTGTAGGTGTCCGTGCATTCAGAATGAAGGTCGGCAGAACCTGGACGGTTCGCAACGGCGGTCCAGCAGTTGGTTGTGATCCAGGTCATGGTGAGGTCACCGGGGTATCGGGGGACCCAGGTGGTGATCCTGATGAGGAAGTCCTGATGGAGGCATCAAGATGTCGAGAAAGATGCAGTTTCAAAAACGTCTTCTTCTTCTCTTGGTTGCTCATCATTCCTCCAAAATATTCCAAGTTTCCACAAGAATAGAAAATTTAGGGACTCCCCTCACAGCTACTCCCCCTCCATGTAGGGATCATCATCAGCAAGTGTCCTCCCTCTGCATTGCTTGGATCGTGCACTGATCAACAGTTGGAAATCATGACTTAGGTGTGTGTGTGTGTGTGTTGACTGGGCGGAGCTTCACTGAGGATCCCAGGACAGGAATCCTCTTTTCACCCAGCCTCCCCCTCCCCTTCCTCTTCCTCTCACTGATGGCAGGATGCAGATTGTAGCCAGGGATTAGAGAGGTTCAAAAATCGGATTTTGACTGGAGAAAGCCTTGCGTGTTGCACTGTGTATGGTATGTGTGTGTGTGTGTTTTTGTGAGTGGTTATGTCATACTTTTTTATAGTAACCCAGCACCTGCAGTGATAAACAACAAGGGGATTTCTTCTTTTAGGCCTCAAATATGAGAAGTTTTCATCTCTTCTGTACAGTTTCTTACTCCCGTCACTGTTGTCACCCCCATCATCAAGTCCCGAACCTTAAATCCATCGACATGTTCTCTTACTAATTAACTCTGCTTGCACTCGTTTTTCACTTTAATCATGGATTTAAAGCCAGTTTAATTTAGCCGTGATGTGCAGCTGAATGGGGAAACATCCTCTTTATCCCTACTTCATTTTTTTCACTATTCCTTCCTGCCGTTATCTGTTCTGCATTTTTCTTATGGTGTTATTATCAAAATAAAAGGAATATCACATTATTTCAGTCCCAAAAAAGAAAATGTTTAAAGTTAAAACTGCATATAGTTTTTTTTACTAACAAATCAAGGTTGACAATATTGTGCTCAATTAAGATTTATTTCCAGTCTTAAAATTTTCTGAATGTTTCTTATCCTACAACAATCACCTCCTTTAAATAATGTTGATTTTTATGTCTTGAACTTTTATCCTTCTCCCCCTTCACTTTTTCATCCCCAGGACAGTACACAGTAATGATGGCCCACTTCTACCTGAAGAGGAAGATTGGATATTTTGTCATCCAGACCTACATGCCATGCTTCATGACAGTAATTCTCTCCCAGGTATCATTTTGGCTTAATCGAGAATCGGTTCCTGCAAGAACTGTGTTCGGTGAGTAAAAGCCGTTTAAGACAATGAAGGAAAATTTTGTGACTGATTAACTAAATTTTAGTGGTTTCTAAGCAATTATTCAGGCTTCCAATTTTTTTAACATTTACTTTTGTGTTGAAATAATTTTTATGTCAAGGGAGGAAACTTAAGAAATTTTGTGACTGAATAACTGAATTTTAGATAGTCCTTTGTCTTATACTTTATTGGTTTCAGTAATTTACTTTAACAGTTAGAGAACCAAAGCTTTTGTGGAATAGGGGCCATTTTATCTACACATACACAAGGGGCCCACAGCGTTGTAAAAACCTTTACGTGTGTAAATAAATATTCAAATCTGAGTACTGGTACGGTTCCCTGCCCCTGACTCAAGTCCTATAAACATGTTCTTACACATTTTGTCTAGATTGCGACTGTTTGTGAGTGGTTGACGATTCTAAATTGCTAGAAAATGTGTGATTTTTAAGTTGTGAGTCACTGAACAGGTCCAGGAGTCCAAGCCAGGACTACCTCTACCCAAGCCACACTCACCAGTTCCTCCTGACAGTTCCTAAAATGTTCCCTGTGCAGAGAGGATACATAATCTCTCAAGCAATGTTTGAGTCTGCCTCAGCATTTCTTACCAGTGGGAAATATTTGGAAAATCTTCAATGAGAGGTGTCCTATTTGTCAGGTTTAAAGCTCTGAACAGACCCAGGGCACAGGCAGAGACGGTTCAAAAAACAAAATGATTTAATAACTAAAAATGCTGGCAATGCAGCTCAAAAAAACTCACAATCATGGAGTGGCAAAAATCCAAGGACATGAAAAACCTTCTGGCTGGAACACAGCACAATGATCCGACAAAGACTGAACAAAGGACACAGAATATTTAGTCAAACTAATGAGGACAAACAAGAAACACCTGGAGCAGACACAAGAGCAAGCAGGTGAGCATGGGCGGGGCAGCAGAGCACACAGGGAAACACAGAAACACTTAGAAAACCAAAACATAAATCCACAGATCATGACAGTACCTCCCCTTAACGACGGCTCCAGCCTTCAACAAGGAGAGGCATAGGACAAAAACACGACAAGGGGAACTCAGGACAAAAACACACAAGAGTCCAGAGGGCCGGCCAGGAAACCCTCAAACATGGAAGCCAGCGGAAACAGGAGCAGACGTGGAACCATGAGAGGAGGCGGGAGAAGACGTGGAACCATGAGAGGAGGCGAGAGAAGACGTGGAGCCCAGGGAGGAGGCGGGAGCAGACATGGAGCCAAGGGAAACACAGAAACACTTCCGTCCGTCCGTCCGTCCGTTTTCTTCCGCTTATCCGGGGTCGGGTCGCGGGGGCAGCAGCCTAAGCAGAGAGA
>JARVJO010000186.1:2042067-2053776 GCA_031762555.1 Cynodonichthys magdalenae | reverse complement strand
GGCCTCTCTCATCTTTTTAAGTGGGAGAACTTGCACAATCGGTGGCTGACTAAATACTTTTTTGCCCCACTGTAAATCCCATTTCCTTTAGGCGGTTTCTTACAGTTCGGTCACAAATGTTGACTCCAGTTTCCTCCCATTCGTTCATCATTTGTTTTGTTGTGCATTTTCTGTTTTGGAGACATATTGCTTTAAGTGTCTGTCTTGACACTTTGATGTCTTCCTTGGTTTACCAGTACGGTTGCCTTTAACAACCTTCCCATGTTGTTTGTATTTGGTACAGATTTTAGACACAGCTGACTGTGAACAACCAACATGCATTATTGCATGATGATTTACCCGCTTAAGAATTGGATAATCCTCTCCTTTGTTTCAATTTACATCTCTTGTGTTGGAGCCATTATTCATGTCAGTTCACTTGGTGCAACAGCTCTCCAAGGTGTGATCACTCCTTTTTAGATGCAGACTAACGAGGAGATCTAATTTGATGCAGGAGTTAGTTTTGAGAATTAAAATTACAGGGTGATTCCATATTTTTTCCTCAGAATTGAGTGAAATCCCCTCTTGTTGGTTTAAAAAAGTAACCGTTACTGACTACCACATTTTTTTTCTTTATTTTTTTGTTGTTTCTTAAACGACTTTAGTTTTATGTCATGTCTGTGATATGCTTTTTTCTACAAAATTAAACAACTGAATGAACATCCTCCGAGGCTGGTGATTCCATAATTTTTGCCAGGGGTTGTATATACATGCTGTCAAAATTTATCATTCTATTTGGGAAGCAGGTGGCAGCCTGCCGTATATGCATACACAAAACGTGTGGATTTTATTTTGAAGTATGGATTTAAAAAATACTGATGCAGTTTCCGCTGTTGTTTTGAGTCTGTCTTCCACAGAATGAATTGATTTGATTTGACTTCCACTTTTATCACTAGATTTCTTGCACAATCTCGCATTTCCTGCACATGCATCAGTGGCCGCCTGAATCATTGTAGAAACGAATGATTGCGACATGCAAGGTGGAGCGGAGCGAACTGAAGCTGTGTACAGTGTAAATTAGGGGTTAGGGTAATTATCATGTAGCTCTTCCAATCAATAATTAAATACCACTAATTAACATCAAACAGATTGGCACTAAGCCATTTAAAATTTTATACATTATTCTCATGTTTTGAGAATTTTAGAGCTTTCTCAAATAAAGAAGCTTTTGTTTTTGTTCAATCTCACAATCATGATGTCTTAAGGGCTTTTTATCAAAGATTTTAAGACTCTAATGGTTTTATTATCCATGTACTAGCTTGTCCAGTACATGTATTACAATATGAAATGTGTGAGAAAATTTGGCTTCGTCCAGTTAAAAACAATATCTAATATCTTATACCTAAAATTTACCAGGTTGTATTTAACAGTTGGTGACATTTTTTTTTGTTCCCTGTAACTGAAGTTTGAGAAAAAAAATCTCCAAAATACCTAAATTCAGCTACAATATCAATTTGTTTATCCTGGATAAAAAAGTGTATATGCATAATGGAGAAGGTACTGCTTATAATGCCCTGAAGAAGTCTTTTGGATAGAACACAAAATTTTTCAAGAAAGAATAGTTTGTCCAGAGAACCTGACTCAATCTTGTTAGATTTTTCTACGAGGATTATTAAGAATGCTTCAGGACATATTTACAATGGCTCAACCACAGACCTTCAGTAAATTTCTCAACTGCAAGCTGGGCTGTTTTACCATGTGTTTATAAAACTGTGCAATCTGCATATAATTGGACTTCAACATCATGACAAAACTGTGGAAGGTCATTGATGTAAAGACTGAAAAGCAAGGGTTCTAGCACAGAACCTTGGGGTACACCCAATGTGAACTTAGGGAAATTGGAACATACAATTTTTATTTTAACCCTGTATTCTGTCGGACAGATATACCATTCAAGCAAGTGTTTTAGATGAGAAATTATAGTTATTTAGTTTGGCGATGAGAACATTGTGATTAACTATATCTAAGGCTTTATGTAAGTCTAAGAAAACAGCTCCAACAACTCCACCTTTATCAAGTTGTAGTTGTATCTGCGAAGTATAGGAGGGTTAACCTAACTTTGCAGAGTTTGTGTTGTCTGAGATCTACTTGAATAATGATTTTAATCTGTTATTATAACCAATAGATGCAATTTGAAAAATGGAGCCATTGTTTGCACTGTGTAATGAGCATTAATTAAAACAACTCATATTACCAAAGACGCCCAAGAAAACTGATTGGATTTGCTTAACTTAGCAGCTGCTGTAAACAATGTACTTATCATCATAAGTAAAAATCCAACTGATGCCAACTGAGGGAAACTTAATTACACAGCCGCTCACATTTTGCCAGAACCGTTTCTCCTCAATAGAACCACTAATCATCCATGAGAGATTCAAGGACACTGATCTATCTTACACTGAAAATTATTGAGTAACTCACACCTGGATGGACTTGAAGCTAATCCAATGTCTGTGGTTCTCTGTACTGTTGTAGAAACGAGACCCAATGGTGCTGTCCAAGAAGCCGAACAACGTTTGCTCAGCAGGCGTCAACTACACCCCCAACCTCACTAAGGACGTGTCCATCTCCACCATCTCCAACACAACATCAGTGCAGCTCAGAGCCTCCGAGAGTAAAATGGTAGACCACAAGAAGACCTACAACAGCGTAAGCAAGATCGACAAGATGTCACGGATAGTGTTCCCCGTCCTCTTTGGAACCTTCAACCTCGTCTACTGGGCCACATACCTAAACAGAGAACCAGTGGTGAAAGGAGTCGCCGCTTCAACATAATCACTTTTCTTGTTTTCGGAGTCTGAGTTCATGTGTGAGAGAGGAAAGAGGGGGTTTGAACCTAATCAAGTAAAAAAGTAAAATCAAACATCTGTGCTTGAAGAACAAAAACCATATTCAGCAATCTAATTCAGGCCTTTTAAATGAATGCAAGGCTACAACAGAAACCCTTTCCTGTTGTCAAGGCCTAAAAAAAAAACTGCTTGATCATGAAGAAACTACTTCAAACAGGAGAGCGGGTGCTTTGCTTCTTTTATCATGTATGCTGCTGCAGTTTGCATGAGGTTTTCCTAAACAGAAAACTACAGACTCCTCTTAGTCCTGAATATTGACCATGTATATGTCAATCATTGCTTAAAGTACAGGAGAACACTTTGTTTGCATTGGAATTTGAAAAAATGGACTAGGAATAGTTGTTTGATTCAAAATTTTGTGGAGAAAACAGGTCACCAATAATGCTGCAAATCTATTAATAGTTTACCTTTAAATCTTTTTAAAATATTACCATTTTATACCCTTAAATGCAATTGTTTCTTGTTGAAAAAATTTGGTTTAAGTTATTATTAAAGAAAGCCCTGAAAAATTCAACCAAGAATATTTTGACAAGAATACTTTGCCCTACAAAGTAAAATGACAACTGAAGGACATGTTACATACATACAAGGCTAGATACTTAAGTGAATTTTAAGCCTTGCTCACTTAGCTGTGACCATGCAACAGCTCTAATTACTGTTTCTACCATGCTGCCCAAGTAGAAATGTTATTTCTGGAAAAGAAAACGTTGCAATGTAAAGAAAGAAGTGTTTTTAAGAATAAGGCCAGAACTGAACTCATAGTGCTCCTGAACTAGACTATTTGTTCCATTTATATTTTTATGGTAATAGGTACATGTTTACTTTGTTAACAACAAATTAAAATGTAGTGTTTGATTTGAGCCAGTCCGAGGGGGTTCATGCCTATGTTCTCCTGGGGTTAATAGTGAGTCATGAAAGATACCAGGGAACATAGGGATGAGTGTATCGAGGGGGTACTTAGGAATCTTGGGAACATAGGTACTGTGAAATATAAACACAGAGAAACATGGGAATGGGTGTACCAGGGGAGTACACAGGGATCCAGAGGACATAGGTACTGGAGTACACAGGAACATTGGAACCAGAGAACAAAGATACCTGGAAGCATACTGGGGAACAATGGTACTGGGGTACTAGGGAACATAGGTACCAGGAAACATAGGTACTGTGAAACTTGTGAATGTGTGTACCGAGGAACATAGAGATCCAGGGAACATAGGCACCAGGTAACCTAGATATGGGTATGCCAATGGACCACATAGGGATCTGGAGAACATAGATACTGGGGAACATACAGTAGGTATTCGGGAACATAGGCACTGAGGATGAAGGTACCAGGGAACATAGGTAATGGATAACATAAGAACCAGGTATTATAGTAATTGGTGTACCTGGGGGGTACACAAGAACCCAGGAAAGGTACTGAAAAAACTACAGGTAAACATAGGGATTGGTGTATGGGGGTGGGTGGTACAAAGGCACTGTGAAACAGAGATGACCCCAGTCTGACGTGCAGTCAAACATGCAAACGTCTTACAGAAAGACCAGACACTCCTGGGCTTGAACTCAGGACATTCTGAGGTCAGTGCTAAACACTTATCCATCATGCTGCCAAATAAAATACAGCATGTTTTGTTGTAGTTAACCCTATAAAAGTGAGTAAATTACAATAACTGATCACAATAATAATACAAAACTGAACATAAACAGTCTGGTTCAGGAGCATGGAGCAGTTCACTACCTTGTTTACTCCTTGAAACAAGAAACCAACTTTTTCTGTAAAAAATTTGGAGTTGTTTTCAAATCATTTTGACTTTAATATTGACATTGCAACTTTGTTTTATTTTGGGTGTTCCTAATAAAAAGTAAATTTAACTGTATGGTAAACTGGAATAATTTGTCTTCAGCTTACTGTTAATTTTGTGTGAAACACCTCAACCGACTCGAGCAAGAAACTTTTAAATCCAAATTGTGTTGCATTGGTCAAAACAGATAAGGACAGACCTGTTTACATCCAACATAGTGCATTTTTAAAAATCTTTCTCGCTAACCTGTGTGGAACATGCTAATGCTAATAACTCAACTTAAATTTGAAGTTTTCTATTATTTGTTATCAAAATTTTTTGTCAAAGTTTTTTTTTAAATACTCGGCATTTAATATTAGTTTAATAAATTGCAATGTTCTATTGAAAAAGAAAATAGATCACTTTGTTAGATAGATAGTAAACAACCTAATTAGCGCATTTGCAAGTTTTTTTCTGTAGCTGACCTAATTCAAACTGTATGTTTTTTTAAGTAGTTGTAATTTATCCTCTTGACACTTGAGGGTAAAATATAGCAAAATACCAACAATTTATCCTAATTTTTGGGTTTTTCTGCTTCTTCTGAGTTTGGTCTCCTCAAATAAATAGTTTGGATTTTTTAAATGAAGTTCTGTGGGGTTATCAGCAGTGAGTATCTTAACCTGAATAATATATTTTTAAATTGTTTTCAAATTTATTAAATTTTTTTAATTTCCTTTTGTCTACTTAGACTGTGCTGATTGCCATCTGCTGCAGGTAAGATTACTAACCATATTTTCCACTGAAACCACAGAAGAGAAAAATCGAAACTATCCTTTTAAGGACTTTGAGGCGGCATATTTGTGGGGGCAACAGAATTGAATTAAAATGGGCCAAATTAAGCATCATAAAAGTAACATGTAAATAGCCTTTTCATTTCTAACTTTTGCCTTTGATAAACAAAAAAAAGTTGTATCTTTAAGCCCTTCTATAAAAAAAGACATCTTATGCCAACTTTCAATATATTTAGTGTATGTACTTGTCTTGGATATCTTTTACAACTGCAGCTCATTTTGTTCTTGTAGCTTGTTAAACAAAAACCTTAATTTCTGGGTTTTTTTAAATTGAAGGCTGTGAGCACAAGTGTTGACATTAAGTTCTTAAATGGACCTGAAAAGCACAGCATGTGTGACTAGTTGGACTGTGGTGAGTCATACTCAGGAACAAAAGGACTCATGTTCTCAGCAGAAGGAATGCCTTCCCGTCAGCGAGACATGGATCACATGGACGCCAAACATTGACTACTGAGGAAATTGTCTTGGATAACTTCAGGGCACCTAACAGATTTTGTTACTCAGTCATAGCAAAAAGTAAATACACCCTCTCTCAGTGCTAAGGTACATAAATGAATGTCATGATACGTAAAACCTTAAGCTGGTGTCTCACTGGGCTGTGAATCTTGGTGAATGAGATTTGCAAAGAGGTCCTCAGAATACTGATAATTATGTTTGGAGGTGTTCTCAGTTTTCTTGTATGACTTACAGAGGCTTGCAGTGTTGAATCTTTAATTTTAAATATATTCCAAAAAACCTTCTTTCAAAATAGTCAGTGTCCTTGCAGGCATCTCAAACCCACCCTTAACCCTTCTCAGTTTTGTTGCAAATGTTTTAAAAACCCTCACCCCCCAAATTTGTCCCAGGTATCTTGAACCCTTCCCAATTTTGTTATGAGCATCTTAACTCATCTCAATTCCTTGAATTTGTTGCGAGTGCCTTAAACCTTTACTGTTTTGTTGAACGTGTCTAGAATCCTTCTTAGTTTTGTTGCGGGCACATTCAATTCCTACTAGTTTTATGATGGGCATCTTGAACCCTTCCCAATTTTGTCAATGGCAGCTTAAGAATCTTGAACTCTTCTCAGTTTTGTTGTGGGTGTTTTAAACCCATCGTAAACCCTTGTTAATTTTGTCACAAGAAAGTTGAACATCTCTTGAACCCTGCTCAAATTGGTTGTGGGTGCCTTAAACACTTACCAGTTTTGTTGTAGGTGTCTTGAGCTTATCTTGAATCATTCTCAAATTTGTTGTTGATATCTTCTGTCTTTCTCAAGATAGTTGCAAGCGCCTTAAACTCTCCTTAATTTTGTCACAAGGTCATGAACCCTACCCAACTTTATTGTTAGCATCTTTAACCATCTCAAACCCTTCTCAGTTTTGTTGCCGGTGTCTCAAACCCATCACAAACCATTCTCAACCCTTTGCAGACAGCATAGACCAATTTTAACCCCCTCTCAAATTTGTTGTGGGTGCATTAAACCATTTTCAGTTTTGTCACAGGCATTTTGAACCCTTCTCAGCTTTGTCGCAATCAAATTGAACTTGTCTCGAACCCTGCTCAATTTTGATGTAAGCGTTAAAATCCATCTCAAACCTTTGTCAAATTTAGAGCTGACAACTTAAACCCATTTGTTGTGGGTGCTTTCAACCCTTTTTAAATTTGTTGCAGGTGTCTTGAAATCATCTTGAATCCTTTTCTATTTTGTTGTGGATGTTTTGAACCTTTACCAGGTTTGTTGTGAGCGCTTTAAACGCTTCTTAAGTTTGACACAGACATCTTGAACCCATATCAATTTTGTTTTTATAAATTTTAGAACATTGTATGAGATCTCTTCTATGAAAGAATGCAGCCTTGAATGTCCAGGAGTAAAAAACACACCAATGATAAATAATAATTAGTTGACAATGGGAGTGGCTGCCAACGTGGATACAAAGCAGGCCATTGATAACACAATGTGGATGGAGGTAACAAGATCAACAAAATCACAGATATGGTCTAGAATACAGTTTTACAAGCCGAGCACACAAAAATTGGTAGTGCAAAGCGTGGCATACTGGTCACAAACATGCTCAATTCAATGCTCCTGCAGCTGAAAAGTTGTCTATTTTCTTACCATTTTTTTCAATTGTGAGTTGCTAACTAGTTGCCAATGATCACAGCCCAATGAAACAAACACCATCCTTCAGTACTAAGGTACAAATAAGAATGTCCTGATACTTACAGCCTGAGTACTGAAATGGTGTACTTACTTTTTACCATAAGTGTTGTAGCTTGGTGAATACATCAGCTTCCACTCTACCAGCTTTGCCATTTAACTGTAAAGTGATTCTAAAATCATACAGATATCTGTTTAAAAACTAATTTATGTTGACTTTTCATGACACTGCAGTATTTCTGTTTGTGGAGTGACTGGAACTGAGTCCACAGCTTGGAGAAAGTCAAAAGTGCTGCTACCTGTCAGCTGAGGCAATGTTTCGGTGCTCATTAAAGTAAAAATGAAAGTGCCATGAAATGGAGCTGAAAAGCCGGCACATTCATCTGACCGTCTGCGGTTTGACGTGGCAGCCGGGTGCAGATTATCGTGACTGGATGTCTCCCATGGTAACAGCCGCCATTTGACTCTGCTGCATGTTGTGAGCACCGATGAGTTCTTCAACAGATTCACGATTATTTGTTGAGATGAACATCGCTTCAGTTTACAAAAAACAAACAAAAAACCAAAAAAAACCTGCAACAAACATTTTGGTCCCTGTTTGATCAGGGGTCTCACTTCTTGACTGTCTTCACAATGGCAAGCGGACAAAATGCATGAAACCATTTTTTTAAAGGTGAAAAATTGATAATTTGAATAATTTTAAGAAGTTTTCAGCTTTTACTTAGGTTTTTGAACAAAGGCATTGTAGCTGGTTCTGTGCCACTCATTTCTTGTTTTACCGTATTTGTACTGTGTGTTATACTTCAAATAAAAAAGGATCGACAAGGACATTGTACAATACACTGCATATGTTAGAGCACAGCTCTGTTGCTCAAATATTGCTTCATTAAAACTGTGATTAAAGCTGCTATTAGAAGCAAAACCGGCACTGAGGCTTGTTGGTCATGTTTATTTGATTCTCTGCTGATGGTTCACCCTTGGGTTCAAATGACCTCAGTTATGATGGCTTGTGGGTTTGTCAACTTTGTAAGGACTTGAGATGCAGATTTGTACTCAATAATCTACTAAAATAACCTGACTTTTTTAAAACTATAGCTAAAACTTAACATCAACTGTTCAATAACCTGGAGGTTTTTAATTTGAAGTATATTTTGTACTATGTCTGACAATCCTTTATAGCTTTCATCGTTAAATGTCAGCTGTAAAGATCAACACGGTTAAGTTAGACCAACACAATAATAATTTAGGTCCCATATTTTTCTAACCATGGTCATTGGGACAACTCTCCAGCTTGTTCTACATATATATCTGCTCCAACCCTATTAAATAATTAATACAACAATGTTAAGTTCTAATAGCCCATTTCTCATTAGAAGGTCCTGGTGATCCAAACCAGCATAGCTCATTATGTAACCAAGGTTGTTGGAGGTTGAGATTCAAACCTTGAAAAATTGCTGATCTTCCTGCATTAAAGTCATGTGACTAAACCACTGTGCCAACAAAGATGGAAGCAGGCAAAATATACGTAGAACATAAGCAAGTGCTTGGAATAATGTAGTGACATCTGTGCAAAGTAAGAACTGGAGGTCCCACAGTCAAAGTGGGAGACACCACCAAGGGTAGTTGAGAACAACAGGGCTAAGATACTGAAGGATTTCCTGATCCATACTGACAAACAGGTGAAGGCTAGCTAACTGGACATGGTGGTCTACAAGCTGCAAAATAAGGCAGTGGTGATAGATGTAGCTATACCAAGTGACTGTAACATCAGGAAGAAGGTGCATAAAAAGCTGAAGAAGTAAAAACTGAAGAGGACATAGAAATGTTGCGGAGAGTCAAGGCCTCAGTGGTGCTTGTGGTCATCGCATCACCAAATCGGAAGAGTGGATCCAACAGATCCAAGGAACAACCTCAGAGATATCTTTCCAGAGGAGTGTAATCCTAGCAACGGCTAAGATATTGAACAGAACTTGCAAGCTCCCAAGCCTCCAACACAGGACTCAAGCATCAAAACAGTGATATTAGTGATCATCTAACATTTGTTTTCCATTTCTGGAACTTATCCAGTGACTTCCCAACTGGTGTTTTATGATCCAACTTTGAGAACCATTATTTTAAACCAGTGGGGCCTAATCCTGATCCCCAAGGGCCACTATCAGCTCTATCTGCTCTTCAGCAGGGGCCTCGTGTATCAAAATTGTGTACATGTAAAAAAGTTCCATGTGCCAGGTTTCACACACACGTGGGTATGTATAAATGTTATGTTCATTGCCTTCAAGCCCAGGCCACCATTGCAAAAGAGATCCATGATCTCAATGAGATTTGCCTGGTTAAATAAAGGTTAAATAAAAAAATAACAATTTTACATATTTAAATGGAGGAATGTCAGAGGAAAAGTCTGACGTGCACTCAGTTCCATGTACGATGAAATGTCTGAATGAAAGGAGCGCAGAAACATGAGTGTGCATGGTTTGATGAATCTGAATATTTTTGTGCATAGTCCTTGTCCTCTTTCATCCGTATAACAGCTGTGCACTCTTTGATACATGAAGCATCTGGTCCTCAAGTTCTGCAGAAGCCAGTAAGTCATTCATTCGCTCAAATCAGGTATGTGTGGTCCTCAAGGGCATGGTCTGGACACCACTGCTTAAAATGTTTCATTGTTAAGCTAAATGGGGTCAGATTATGATTCTTTTACAACTGATAATGCCGCTTTTAATAGCATAATACATATTGTAAACAGTAGAAAGGCCAGTCAGGTTCCCCTAAATTAGAGTTTGACAACTTTAAGTCCGGTAACATCTACCTAACAACATACATGTCAGCTTGTACAGATTGTCTGTAAATTACATGGATTTTACCCTGTTTTACAGATATACAGATATAGGGCAATCTCATGGATTTGACACGTCATCGATTTTATTTTTTTGGAATAAATCTTTTTCACCTTGAACCTCCTCAAGCCTTACATGCATTTAGGTTTTCAACAAATGTTTTAAAATGCAATTCGTTACATTTAAGAGTAAATGAGAATTTTTAAACATTTTGTCCTAATTTTAGATATTGTAGGTTTGTTGAAGTTTTGTAGTTTGAGTGGGTTTTTAGTTCTTCCAGGGTATAGTGTTTATTAAATACTGAGTTATAAACTTATTGCTACATTATTTTAATCTACAATCTATCTAATCACTCTACAATATCCACATAATCAGTTTATTCTTGTATAATGTTGGTGTTTTGTTGTTTGCAAATAGTTTTTTTATTGACTGAATAATAGCATTAGTGATGTTTTGCATTACTTTCTTCTAATTTTTCTTTGAACAAACAGTGCCATACTTGTTAATACATTCCTCCAAATCAATAAAAGTATAACTACACTGCCTGGCCAATAAAAAAGGTCACACACTCTAATATTTTATTTGAACGCCTTTAGCTTTGATTTCAGCATACATTCTCTTTGGCGTTGTTTCGATAAGCTTCTGCAATGTCACAAGATTTATTTCCATCCAGTGTTGCATTAATTTTTACCAAAATCTTGCATTGATGGTAGAGTCTGACTACTGAGCAAAACCTTCTCCAGCACATCCTAAAGATTCTCACTGGACTCTGTGGAGCCAATCCATGTGTGAAAATGATGTCTCTGCTCCCTGAACCTCTCTTTCACAATTCCAGCCTGATGAATCCTGGCCCATGTCATCAGGGAAGAAACAATCCATTGATGGAATAACCTGGTCATTCAGTATATTCAGGTCGTCAGCTGACCTCATTCTTTAAGCACAAATGGTTGCTGAACCTAGACCTGACCAACTGCAGCAACCCCACTTCATAGACCTTAGTTAAATCCAGGGGTCAACGTTTTTCTTTTGTTGGGGGGGGGGGGGCAGGTAGTGTATTTTTGTTAAAAATACGTTTAAAATATTTTAAAAAGGTCTGGAGACCATATAATTTTAAATATTCCAGTTACACTTTCAAGCATTCAAGCATAAGGGTGTCCATATGTGCTCTTGGCACCAGGACACCCTAGGCCGCAGTTCGATGATCGACTTTGTTGT
>JARVJO010000186.1:2011784-2024310 GCA_031762555.1 Cynodonichthys magdalenae | reverse complement strand
GCAGAAGTGCTCACTATCAAACATTTACACAGATTTGTGGACAACATTTGAAAGAAATGGTAATATTGTTTATCTGGGATAAATTTTAGATCTTTGAGTCCATCTCATGAAAAATGGGAGCAAAAACAAAAATGTTGCATTTATATTTTTGTTGAGTGTATATTCTGTATGACACATAAGCAAATGATCTTCATGGTTGAAATGGTTATGGACACAAGTCTGTGGTTGTCACAGGAATGTTTCACTGTTATCTTTAACATTCTAATTATCAAATTATATTGCTTTGGAACAAGTGAAAATAATATAATCAGTTCCATGGCATTGGAGCGAAACTTGAGAAATTCGAGATACTGCAGCACAGCAGGGTTATTATCTTGGTGCCGTGCTCTGTTTCTCTTCTTGTCTCTTCCAGTCTTGTGAGCCTAATCTTCGTATTAGTTGGGTGGCTGGTCCACTTGTGGGGGACGACACAAAGCCAACTTGGGTTTCCCCTCAAGCAGAACGAGGGCTGAGTTGCACTTTAATTGATAGGAAACAGTGCACGTTGACAAAGATGCATTGCTTTTGTGTTCTTGTTGTGTCACTTCCCCTTTGGGTTCAGAGTGTGATCACTGAACGATCCTGGTATACAGAGCTAAGATGTGTTTGTGTTTATGCATTTGTGTGTCCACACCAGGGATTCAAGGACAATGCATGCTGGAGTAGAAGGTTTTTTTTTCTCCCAATACTCATTCAAAGTTTGGAAGGTTTGAGCATCACTTACATCAGTTCTCTGACAAATTAAAATTTTATGTTTAAGACAGATTTAAGTTAACGAGTTCATAGAAAACAAAATTTTTTCCCCATTTTTTTTCCCAATTTTTTTTTTTCAATGAACAAACTCATACAAAATCATATACATTCAAGATTATCTGCTGTCTTAAAACAAATAGATTCTCTTAAAAAATAAGCCTCTACACTGAAGACATGAGCTGATGCCAACTCCTCAGTAAGAAAAGAAGTTAAATAAATTAGAACTACAACTGAACTTAATAAAACTAACTTTTTGGCGTTAATGATTTGCCTAGAACCACATACATTAAATCTATTTTTCATGTAGGGTTTCATATTTAAATAAATCAAATTTAATATTTAAATTTATATTTAGGCACTGCAGATGGAAATTGGCTAGAACACTATAATTTAGAACAGTGCACCTTTTTATACAACCCCAATTTCAATGAAGTTGGGACATTATGTAAAACAAATAAAAACAGATTACAATGATCTGTCAATTCTTTTCAACCTATAATCAGTTGAATTCACCACAAAGACATGTTCAAATGGATAAACTTTATTGTTTTTTTTTTTTTTTGCAAATATAGAGGTCGGATGAGTTCACATTTCAAATTGGTTTTTGAAATGAAAGTCATGTTCTCCAGACCAAGGGAAAAGGACTGTATGGGCTGTTGTCAGCATAAAGTTCAAAAGCCAGTATCTCTGATGGTATGGAGGTGTGTTAGTGCCCATAGGTAACTGTCACATCTGTGAAGGCACCATTAATGCTTAAAGGTACATACAGGTTTTGGAGCAAAATATGCTGCCATCCATGCAGTCATCAAACTCAAAATGAGTGAATATTTGCAAAATACAATGAAATAAAGTAATTTAAACATTAAATATTTTGTTTTTGTAGTGGATTCAATTAAATCTAGGTTGTAAAGGATTTTGAAATCATCATATTCTTTTTTTTTCTTATTTATGTTTTGCACAGCGTCCCAACTTATTTAGACTTAGAGTTGTACATTTAAGTTTATATGGTTTTCTATACATTGTTCCTGACAGACAAACAAACACATCTTTTTTTTTTTTTTCTTTATCCAATTTTAGAACTGGACAGATTTGGGCCACCTAAATCAGAACTAACTGGGCCAGTTGTGGTACTGACAAATTTGAGATGCATAAACCGATTTGGGCCATATAAACCCAACAAGACAACCAGGCCAGATGACATTCCATCTCAACAGTGCCATCATTGCTAGATTTTGCCCACATCCTGTTGAAAAACCTTGCCATGCCAGCAGTGCCAGTTTGCACCAGATCTGGCCCACACCTGTCTGATCTGTAGTATTCTTACAAGAAGTCCAATGAAGATGATTGCATAACAACCTTTAAAGCTAATGTCCAAGAGCAACTACTGGGGAATATCTATTTAGCTGCTTTTGGAAAAGTACAGAGAAACAACCTCTGTTCTGTCATTGCATGTTTTTTCTTTCTTGCAAGAAATAAATTAATTAAAATTGGAAAAATCCCAGTGTTTATTAAAAAAAAAAATAACCATAACAGTGAATCAGAAATGGAACTAATCAACTCTAATAGGACTAAAAAACAGAAATCAGGCTTTAAATCAAACACACGTCTCCCTTCAGGGTCTGATGGCAGCTGTGATGGAAAATGCAGCTTTTATCGTTTTATGTTTAGTAGCTCATTACCGGCACGCAGAAAGCAGTAGTCCCTCCAGAGTTGCTCAGCTCGTCACTGAGCTTCGCTGAAGGTCTACAAATATAGTCTGAAAGTCCATATTTTTAGACCCAGTCATTTCTGCTTGGTTACATGGACGTCTCAGTGGAAAAAGTCTTGCAAAGTCTGGCAGTCTGACTTATTTACAGCTTATTGTCATCCAATCTGAGCAAGATATCGCAACCAACTTAACTGTGTTTCATTAGGTAAACAAACTTTCATATTTATTGTGCTCATTTACCAGGCCGCTCTTAGCATTACAAGCTGACTGACAAACTGACAAAAGTGAAAATTAAAAGTTAATTACTGCAGCTGTTGTGATTTTATGTGAAAGAGACTTATTGGATTTTGAGGTTGGGATTGATCAGACTTTGAAGAACATTGCAGTTGTTTTTTTTCTAACCTGGAACTGGGAATAGGTAGTTTTAAAATACTTGAGGTATCTTGATTTCTGTGTGGTTTTTCAGCCATGTTCCATTGGGAAAAGACCCAGGGCAGATTGAGAACTCTCTTGAGGAATAGTGTATCTTCTCTGGTCTAAGAACACCTTGGACAAGGAGAGATGTCTGGGTTTCTCTGCTGGACCTGCTGCTTCTGCAACCTGAGTATGTGATACAAGATGAAGTTGAGACATGAGATATTGTTGGACTTTATTGAGAGACAGATCCAAATGACCACCTTCATTTATGTCCTTCTGTTCAGGAACACAAGAAAAAAAACACTATTTTACTGTATTGAATTATAGTTTATAGAAATTTCATCCTGAACAGCTGGTTGTTTTGCTAATTTTTGCACTTTGAAACACATTTTTTGTTTAGTCTGTATGTAAATAGTCATAGTAGCAAATGCAACAGGCTGGTGTAATTGTCCGTGGCTAACAGGTTATTGATTTACACCGACTGACCAGGTTCTTTCAATCATATCTGTTTCCCCTAAATAATGTACGTGTGGCAAGGAAAGAAATCTGTGGAGAGAGCGGTGTATGCATATTAAAGATGTCAAATCAGGGATTGTAATCATTTTTTATTTTACGGTTACACACTAAAAACATGTGAATGTGTTTAATGTGTCACTAAGACTTAAGATGAAAACCAGGTGTGTGTCAGAAATAGCTGCTCAAACATTGTTGATTTGCAGCTGTTTCCTGTCTCTTTCGCTCTATTTCCATCTGTTCTGCCTCCCATTTAATCACCTCCTTCTCCTGCCCCATTTCTCTCTCTTTTTTTTTTTTTTTTGCTTTTTCCTCAAAGATCCTCCATTTCTCCATCCCTTAAACCTCCCTGCTACATAAGTTATGTGCATATTAACTGACACGATTTTGCAGTTTTTGGACACTAAGTGAAAGTTTGACCCACTTTTTAATCGCATATTAAAATCTCATCTGTCCGATTCAGAAGTCACGGGAGATTCAATCATTTTTGGAGCGAAACTTGAGCCGCAGACAGGATGTATCACTTCAGCCTTTCACTGATTTCAATTTATCCCTTAGCTGAGACACACCAACATCCTCAGTCTATAACTCAAGAAGTTTTACAGATATTGAGTTAAACTTTGGTGTAGTAGTTAGCTGAGATTCATCACCAAAACATACTGTAAGTTCCAACGGACAGCACAACATCTTTGTTAAAAATGTTGCTATTAACTATTGGATACTATGCATTCCTCCTGGGAATAAAATTTAAGGGTTGTTGTCTTCTAATCAAGCACAATGGCTAGTTAATCTAGTCTAGGTACGATACTAAACATTTTTAAAAGGTAAAAAGCCAAATGCTAGCACACTAACAAACAAATCTGACAAGTTTGCATTAAAATAAATTTTCCCCTGATTCCATTTAGAAATTATCATCAGTAGGCTTAGTATCAATAATCAGCTAACAGCTAATAGTGGAAAAAATTTGTTTAGCGGATTAGCTTTTTCACCAACTTTGAAAATTGTCAGTGAACCAATTAGCTTCCCATCTTTAAGTCAGCTAAAAACTAACTAACAAGCTAACATTCCACCAGTCTTCAGCTAGGAGATGTGTGACACACTAAAGGACGTCATCTTAGCTGCTAGCGTTAGCTTCCGCTACCTTTCACCTTGTTTAGCGTTAGCTTCTGCTAATTTTTTTACATGCTTAGTGGTTTTGGGTTACAAAACTAAATTTTTAGTTAGTGAATTATGAGTTAGCGAAGCAAACTTTAGTTAGCGTTGCCCAACATCAGAGATGATTGTAATGTCCTTACTTTAGACTTTAAATGCTGAAGAACCATTTTACAAAAAGATTGCTGTCAACATGTGGTATAGTTGCTATAAATAGTTTGCTTAAAGTTAAAGAAAGTTAATCTGAAAAATTTCTTTATTTTGCAAAAAGGACATTTTTATTGAATGCCTGCCTTAACCTTTACAGGTAAGGTCATCCTCGTTGTCAATAATTTTGCAAACTTTGAATGAATGTTTGCCTCAAGTGGATGGCGTCTTGTTCCTGAGTGATAATTGGATGGAACGGGAACTGGATTGATGGATCAGGGTCTCATCTTCAGTAATGAGGGTGTTGCTTTGGTGGGTCGTGGTGAAGAAAGAGTTGAGTCTAAAGGCAGACCTCTCGATTTACTGGTTTATCTACGTTCCATCCCTCACCTGTTGTCTTGAGGTTTGCATCACAACCAAATTAATGAGATCCTGGACACAAGCAGCTAAAATGAGCTTCTTTGTAGAGTGGCTTGGCTCTCTTCTCCATCAACAGTAGTCAGAGATGGTTTGGGCATCTGATTTGGATGCCTCCTGTATACGCCTCCCTTAGGAGATTTTTCAGGCAGTGGGAAGAGACCCTGGAAAAGACCCAGAAACCTCTGGAGGGATCATGTATCCTTTTTGGTCTGGGAACACTTTGGAATCCCCCAGGTGGGGCTGGTGTGTCCATGGGGAGAACAGGTCTGGGTTTCTCTCCTGGACCTGTTGCCTTTGTGACCCGACTACAGGTAATGGTACAATATAGAGAGATAGATGCATGTCCCTGTGTTTTTATGCCCAAACAGAAAATTTCCTGCAAAACATTGCAGGTAATTTTCCATCTTGGCTTTGTCTCAATGCTCTTTTCCTCAAGTAGCTTCTGTTTTGTTGCGAAGGTGAAGCCTAATCACAAACACACGGGTACATTAACAGAGTTGCTCTTCTCCGGCCTCTTAGGAAACGTTGACATCTGTGTGGCTTTATTTGTTTTCCTGTCACAGCGATATGATCAACAACCTTCTGAGGGCAGATTCAATTAACCATGAGAAACAGCTGAAAACCTCATTAAAGATGTAAAGGCATGCACGCTCATTTAGAAAAAAAAACAATATACGATCCTCTTTGATAATTACCAATTTTCCGATTGAAATGCTTTTTAACTGCGTCTCATTCAAATGATTACATAGTTAATGAATTGGCTTCGTATTCTCCTTACAGGGTGTCTTCCTCATCATTGCGACCACCCAGCTGGATCAAAATCAGTTAGAAAATTGTGTGGAGGAATTAAAAATAAACTGATAGTCGTCATAATTAAAATTAAATAAAACTCTGCTGGGCTTTTTGAAAGGAAGAGAAGAGTTTTTAAAATCCAATTTATCCACCCTGAACCAGATAGGCTGGATGATGGTGCCTGTAACTCTGCTGCCAGTGCCAGATGAACTGATGAATGTGTGCACGCAGCTAAGTCTACACGTAAGTGGGTTCTGGAAGGAAAACAGCAGCTGTTATTGAAGAGAGTAAATACTCCAGAGGCTTAAATCTTTACTGTTTATATATGAACTGCACTGAGTTAAGCCACTCCTCAAATGTAGAGGAGCAGTATGAATGCAGGTTTTTACAACATGAAACTAAAACCAAATCTTTTTTTTCAGATTTTGTTGCTGTAAGGTGGTATTTCAGATCTTCTGAAGTGGGCTTTGCTGAATTGGTTTTAAATGGTTAATATCTTACCTGTCATAGAACTATCTTGGTGTGGATAAGTAGATAATTTCTACCTGCGTTAACAAGCTCACTGATAGTTCAGTAATGGATTTCACATTGTGTGGTCTTTCAGGTGGCAGTGTTGTGACATTACTGTTGAAAGTGTCCCAGGGTGCACTAGAAGTGCCACAGCTAGCTGCTGCCACTGTTGCTGATATTTTTACTAGAAAATCATCAAAACTCCTTGTGAATAACTGCAACACAAAACAATGACAATCATGGCCAGTTGTGGATGGTGTGAATGAATAATTTGTCTGTGTGGCCCTGTGAAAGACTGGCGACCTGTGCAGTGTTCTTCATTCCTCTTTTGATGGCCACTGGATATGGTCCTTTTGGAGATCTGATTGATCCCTGGAAGTGGCCCTTTTGGAGCCTTGAACAATACTTTTTGGAGACCTGTTGGAGCATTGGGCGTGTCCCTTTTGCAGACCTGATGGATTCCTGGATTTGGCCTCGTTGGAGCCCTTGACTCAGCTTTGTGACTTTGTCTGACCCTTGGTGGAGCCCTGGATGTGGTTAAGCATAGTTAAAGGTTATTTATTATTTTTAAAGGACATTAAGAAATCCTCATTAAAATATGTTAAGAATAGGAGTCAGCACATTTCCAAGGGTCTTACCATTTAGAAAGGCAAATCAAGTCATATCTCTGGAACCACTCATGATATCAGGATGTTAGCTCCGTAGTTTAATGTAGTTTAATAAGCCAGGAGTTTGCGAAATTTCAGAAAATCTTTACATATGTATATTTATATTTTATACATTTATATTTGATAGTGGTTATTGGGTACTATTGTGATAGCCCTAAAATAAAGTTTCTTCAATTTGTGCTTACAGGAAACACTCACTACACTAATGTTCTGTGATGCTGTTGTGTTGCAGCATTTAGTTTTGACATTTACCAGCTCCATTACACAATAATCCTGCAAACTGCAGCGTTACCACCACTTTTAAAAGTTAGTTCTCGCTCTTCTGGTTCGTTTCATTTGACTTTTTTTTTCCTTTGCTTTTTTTTTAAGTTTGAGTTGACTCCATTTCAGCAGGTTTCTTCTCCTTCATCTTCACAAACCTGACACTTGGCACAGCGGTGTCACCTCGCCATCTGAAAGGACAATCCTCACACAAGCCTCCTCAATATTTCAAACCCAGTGACATTTTATTAAATGAAAAAGAGTTTAGACTCTCCTGGAAAATGCTTCGCCTCACATCTTAGGTGGCTGGGTTAGCCGAGTGGTGGTAAAATACCCCTTTTATGAGCTGTTTGATGCGAGTGTCTCTTTGACCGTGTTTGGATTTTCTGGAGGAAATTAACTCTAATAGATTCTGAAGGCATCCTTTACAGATTTAAGCTTTTTTAAACATCAAACATTGTCTGCAATGTCTGTAGAGCAAATGAAATTTTCAGTATTCCACGTTTTTTCTATTACATTACCCACAATTCAGCTCCATGTCCAAACATTAAATATTTTAATTTAAGTATGTAGTGATTATGGAACTAAAAGGAATATAGCAGTATTGGCAATGTTTCACAGGGAATTGGTAACATAGAGATGTTTATTGATTTACATGCTTAATGAGGGTAGTTGGGGAAATTCTGCTTTAAGAATGGTCTAATGCAATTGTCCAAAAAACGGGTTTATTTGGAAAGAGATCAGACTTTGTTTCTGAATTTGCACAGTGCAGGCAACTTCATTCATAATCTAATTTTTTTCATCACCAAAAACATTTTTGTATTTGCTTGTTTTGTGACCAATTAAATATTTTTCTGTTCCATCCACGCACAAGAAAACAAGCACTAACTAGACTAACAACTTTGAGGGTTTATTTCCTTCAGTAGAAAGACAGAACAGAACAGGGTCAGAATATACAGTATGTGCACTATGCTTCAGAATACATTGGCTGTGCACAGAAATCACTTTTAACCAAGCTGCAAATTAGGTTTTGGACACATTTCTCCTGTTCATACCTGTCATGTTGTACATTGTCACCTATATTGCATTACTGTGCATTTTATGTTGCAATAATATCATTCAAGGTGTTGGTAGGCTGTACTTGAAGATATTCTGTGTTTTTGATATTTTTACTTCAAAATTAGCTTTTTTTATTCGCAGTACTTTTTTAAAACCTAAAAATAGGAAGCTACCTAAAACATCTGCAAATAAAGGAAGTAATCCAGTGTCTGATCACGACTTCACCCCTGATTCTGGCTTTACCTAGTCTCAGAGTTTAAAAGTCCTCGTCTTTCATTCCTTCAACGTATGCGCTAATGAGAAACCACAAAGGAATGGCCAGACAATCATGAAGTGCTTTAAAGCAGCGGTGTTGATGGCACAGTGGAGTGCATTAGGTGGTAATAAGACCAAGCTGGGTCTGGATCATGCCGGACGCATTTTCTATCCTCGTGAGCTCTAACCATTAAATCGATTTCCATCTGCAAACACCATGACTGCAACGCTCCCAACTAAAGTTCGACTGGTTAGCCAGGCATTTGCAAGGAGTGGAGGTACTTTGAAGATGTAGTAAAGATAAACTGTATGACTCTAACTGATATGGTTTGAATTTTCAGACATAAAAGAGAAATAATTTAGTTGAGGGTGTTTTTATTGTATATATACTTGAATTAAAATCCTTTCAGAATCTCACCTTTGAAAACACAAGCCCTTTAATTTCTTTGTGAAAATGACCAAGAAAATGTAAAAACATAATGTATATTTAGACAGTATTTGTTTTTGGGGCAAAAACGGCATCAGGTTTCCGTTGATGTTGAATGATTTTATAGTAGGTGTCAAAACATCTTATTACAAGCATGTATATTAATGATTCTGGAGCCTGGCTTGTAGGCTTAGACTCATTTTTTAAGTTGCGGTTTAATTAGACACCTACAGATATGGCACTTGTGTATAGCTGCAGTTTTAATTAATGACTCAGTTCTAAACTGTAGGTAAAGTGAACAACGCTCAGCTGCAGCTAAGAGGCTTACAGCTGGCAATATTTTTTCTTAACAACAACAACCACCACCTTAGCATGGGATAATCACTTCTTAGAAGTAGACAAATGTGATTAGAAATGTGTTTTTCCCTTGGGCCTCACAATCAATTTGCATCTTGCTGGGTGATTCTGTAGGCTTCACCTCATTTGATGCAAGCATAGAACCGAGTTGGTTGCCTGTGGTCCAGCAAAGAGAAGTCCAGGTCTATAACTCGTCTTATTATTCCATTGTAGAAGTAGAAATATTAAGTTGAAGAAAAATTAAGTGATGCAATAAAAGCATTGAAGGCAGAGCAATGGATCAAGAGTTGACATAGAAGTTTGATGATGCTATCAACTACACACGGCCCAAATCTATTCTTAGTGTTAGCGCTAGCCTAAGACATCTGAGCTGCTGACATGGTTGTGAGACTTGTTTTTTGTGTTGACACAAAAAAGAAACTGTAGCGAGAAGTCCTGGTTAGCTCCTTCTACTGCAGCACACTTAAATAAACAACAACCTCTTCAGAGAAGCCAACCAAGTGAACAACACTGTCCAGGAGGTAGAAGTATCAATATCCAAATCTACCATAAAGAAAAAACTGCATGAAAGTAAATACAGAGGGTTCACTGCACAGTGCAAGCCACACATAAGTCTCAAGAATAAAAAGGCTAAATTGGATTTTGCTAAAAAAAAAACATCTAAAAAGCCATCACAGTTCTGGAAGAACATTATTTGGACAGATGAAACCAAGATCAACCTCTACCAGAATGATGGAAAGGAAAAAGTATGGTGAAGGCGTGGTACAGCTCATGCTTCAAAACATACCACATCATTTGTAAAACATGGCAGAGGCAGTGGGATGGCATGGGGTATGCACGGCTGCCCGTGACACTGGGTCAACAGTGTTCATTGATGATGAGACACAGAACAGAAGCAGCTGAATGAATTCTGAGATATTCAGAGACAGACTTCTCACATCTAGTCAAATGCAGCTAAACTGATTGGTCAATGTTTTATAATACAGATGGACAATGACCCACAACATAAAGCCAAAGCAACCTAGGAGTTTATTAAAGCAAAGAAGTGGAATATTTTTGAATGACAAGTAAGTCATCTGAACTCAAGCCAATTGAGCTTGCATTTCACTTCAGACAGAAAGTCCCAAAAACAAACAGCAACTGAAAACAGTAAAGGCCTGACAGTGCATTAAAAAGGAGGAAACACAACATCCGGTGATGTCCATGAGACTTCAGTCATTGTCAACTAAGGGTTTTCAACCAAGGATTAGAAATGCTATCAGTTATATCATTTATTTCTTGAATATCATGAGGATCAAAAGAAGAAATCACAGATAGGTTATCTTGTATGAAGTCCAGGATCACCATGATGAGGAGGAATTTTCTGAGCTAGTTCGTAACCAATACAAACAAAAAAACATTAAATTTTATGGCTATATCAAAAATAATTTGTGAAAGATCTGAGAATATAGAAGGCAACTCAGGATTTATTTTTCCCTTAAATTAATCAATTCAGCTCTTCCCAGGTAGCTTTAATATATTTATATTTAAATGTTCCACTAAAATATTTCTAATAGGGCGATTAAATTTATTCTTCTAGGATTTAAAAATACTAAAGGTAAGAGTTGTGGAATTTATTGTGACTGTTAGATACCCTTAAAAATAAAACCAACACTTTTTTTCTGGTAATGCTTTATGCTTGTTATAAATAACACCAGCCAAATAATGGTATATACCAGACTTTGGTATCACCCAGCTCTTCAGCATTTATCAGAGATTTAGAAGTTAGTCAGGTCAGCACATGGTTAAAATCTGGAACAGAATGTAGAATTTTATTAATTTTTTTAACTGAAATCAGTAGCAAAGCAGAGAGCTTGCATTGTTTGTTTAAGAATTACAACTGGTATTATCTGAATAAATGCAGAGCAGGCACACATACATCATAAGTTTTTTTTTCTTTTGTTCAAACTGTAAAATCAACAAGGTTTTATCACCAAGGTTTACACATCTTAGGTTGGAACAGTCAAGATGGAGTTTATCAGAGTGTTTGGTGGATTTGGAGAGGTAAAAAGAAGCAAGATGAGAGAGGACTTTTTTTCACACATGAGAAGGCTTTATAATACATAAACAGATTCTCTCACTGACAATCACCTGGCAGCTGTCCATCACAACTACCTGAGGTTTAAAACATGAATTCAAGACTTTAAAAAAATGGCAATTTGTTGATTCAAATTCTGCAAAAACATGTACACTTTCTCCCATTTGGTTCAGAAAATTATCACTGTTTACAAATAAATGTTTACTTTTCAATATGACTGGTTCAGGAAGTGCTGGGTGGTATGACCAAAGTTTTATATCATATTTTCAAAAGTTCTACTGGGATTATAGTATTTGACTGTATTTTTCTTTTCATGAATACCTGTGTGTGTTGAGGAGTACCTCTAGTGGGTGTGTCTATGGGGGATGTTTGACTCAGGTGTTTTCTTGTGGATGGTGAGGGTGCTGATTTTGGTTTTGTCCAATGTTGGCATTTCCGGGATGTTTTTTGCAGCTGAGGTGGTGGAGCTGGTTCCTCGTGTCGACGTAAGCAGCGACTGCTTTGGCTTGGCAGAGTTTTGGCAAAGTGCCGTTGTTTCATTGGAATCCAAGCTTGTGACAAGGAACTGTCCCCTTTATGGGATGCGGGTTTTATTTGGGCATCGCCCTTGGCTTTTGCATCTTCTATGGCTTCTCTTTCTCTGCTTTCGGTGTCCGTCTCGGCAGCGCTGTCTTGCTTTGCGTTGCATTATTTCCTGTGTTCATTGAAAGCAGCAAGGAAAAATGTTCCCTGTGAAACAGAAAATGGCTTTTTGGAGCATTCTGTACCATGAGTACCAGAATGGTGTGACTAAAGCGTTCATGGTTATTTTGGGAGGCACAATATGCTCAATGATACAACTAGGGTGCATCGATTTCCTTAATTTTGAGAGATTGGAGATCGGCTGATACTTAGATACAGTTGTGGTCAAAAGTTTACATACACTTGTAAAAACCATAATGTCATGGCTGTCTTGAGTTTCCAATAAGTTC
>JARVJO010000186.1:1918940-1930376 GCA_031762555.1 Cynodonichthys magdalenae | reverse complement strand
TGTGTGTGTGTGTGTGTTTATTTTACAGGTAAAATCTTCAATGAGTTGTCATCCTCATGTTAGTCTTATAAAAGAGGAAGAAAAGTGCTTAAAAGACCTGCAACTTTTTAAATCACTCAAAGCAACAGGTAAGTCAGTTTTAGAAGTATGTATATAAATATACAGCATACATATTTTTATCTAGCCATTAAGCTCTGAATGAATGTTTGTTGTTTCAGTAAAATTAGTAAAACCTATAAAAAAACATTTAAATTCAAAGTCCATGATCTTTATTGACATCTAGTGGCCAGTTATTAATTTGCACACTAAAATGTACACAACAGGGTTTTGGTGGTTTAATCTGTATTTAAACCATAAAATTAAAAAAATTCTCACTCATACATCTATTTTTTTAACCATAAAGTCACTGCCTTTTTTTCTCAATTTTACAATGGAATTCCAGCAAATAAACTTTTTTTGTTTGTTTGTTTCCAAGAAAACATCAGTTTTTACTGCAACGGAATGTGGGACACCTTAAACTGCTGGCCTCCTGCTTCGCTCGGAGACACCGTGTCTCAGCCGTGTCCCAATGTTTTTAGCTCTGCAGGTGAGATACAAACTGGAACCCATTTTCGGTACTGTTGGGTAATTTTTTGTAGAGGAAACTCATTTGTTTTCATGACAAGGTGGGACAACTTTTTCTGTCAGGATTACTATCCAAACAGTGAGTCTGGGTACAGGGAAGGTATATATTATTGGTTCTAATATAAATTATCTCAAGTTGTAGAGCTTTGTCAGACTATTAAAGTGATAAATCATTTGGTTTTATACTTTATTGCCCTCTAACAGGCCGTTACTCAGCATAGTTGCCGTGAGCTGTTTTTCTCCCAAATATTACAGTAGGAAAGTATCTTTAAACTAAAACAAGACTAAGAGCTTTTGTTTGACACATTGCAGGTAAAGTGCATCGAAACTGCACAGCTGATGGATGGACAGATCTTCTCGTCCCACATGAAGACGCCTGTGGCTACACGTTCAACGGGTCATTTCTTGGAGAGGTTGGTGTTTTCTATTGTCCAGTGGGCGAGCTTGTCTTACTGTTTTTTTTCTGCCTCTGAGGTGAGTCTCCAGTCCAATCTTCCAGCATCTTCTGGTCCATTAGCCATCCCCATCTGACCTACTGAAAGTCAATAAATTAAAAAAAGACAAGAGATTTTGACAGAGCAACCTGCTAAAAGGAAAACAGACAGGGAGGTCAACAAACTGAAAAAATACAGTATAATGCTAACAGGGTAAAAGTGGTGAAAATGGAAATAGACTGCATGAGTTGAAAGATAATAGTTAGCTGACCTGGCAGAAGGGGGAACTCTGGTCCTGTACCAGCAGTATTGTCAGTCCATACTTCTCTGTACCACCCTAGACACAGACGCATTTGCACAGCTAACCAAAAAGTTAGCTTCACCAACTTATAATCCTCTAAATAAAAAAACATAGCTTTGCTAATGCTAAAAGTAAAAAATAAAAGGAGCTACCAATACCGTCTAATTGGTAACCACTAAGATATTTGTCGCTCAGTCTACGTTTCACATCTTCTTTTCTTCAAGTTGAAGACTAGTGGGAATGACGCAAACCTGTTGTTGTTAGTTAGCCGTTAGCAGACTTAAAGTTGGCAAAACCTAATTTAACAGAAGCTAACACTAACAGCTAATTGCTAACCACTAAGACCACTGTCACTCTGTCTGCATCACGTCTTTGTGTCTTTGGAGCTGAAACCTGTTGAGACTGACACAAACCTATTGATGTTTGTTAGTTAGTGGTTAGTTAACTTAACATTGGCAAAACTTAATTTAGCAGCAGCTAATTGACCTGCTAATGGTTTTTCAAAATTAGTAAAAAAGCTAATCCATTAAACAAAAAAATTTACTTTGCTGTTAGCTGATTAGAGGAACCATCCCCACCACTGGAAATAGTTTCATAAGACTCGTCACATAGAACAACGAATCCCCCCACCTCAGTGTGGTTTAACTTTCACTGTTTTAGCTCCAGCATCTGCCTGATAACACTACCACGTGACTTTTACATAACCTTTTCTGGTTGACACTTGGATCAAATTAAGTGCCAGAATAAGTTGAATGTAATAGAGTTTGAAGCAGATTAAGAGAATATTTAGTAATTAATGCCTGATGAGACACTTCTGAACTGATTTTGACTTCCCAACATTCAGCCCACAGATTCCCATTTGTATTACTCCTACGTGAAGACCATGTACACAGCTGGATACACACTCTCTCTCATCTCTCTTACCTTCGCCATCACCATTTTCAGTCTGTTCAGGTGAGGAAACGTTTTCCCAGCATCAAACCCATTAAAATCCGAAGTGTCATTTCCACACCATCAGTTAGACCTGTTTTAAAATCCGGGTTAATGTTTATCTTAAGAAAGCTCCACTGTACCAGGAACTACATCCACATTCAGCTGTTTGTCTCCTTCATCCTGAGAGCCATCTTCATCTTCATCAGAGACAGTCTACTCTTCACTAATGAAGAGCTCTATCACTGTGACTACTATCCGGTAAAACTGGATTTTCTCTATGAATGCAAAACATTATTTTTTTGTTTTAATCTTCTAACAGCATCAAGAAGCCTGTTTTGTTTTATTGAGTTCAGACAAAATGGTGACTAATTAATTTTTTAAGGTTTAAACCAGGGGTGCCAATAAATTGGTTTCCAAGGAGGCCACCTCTATGAATTTGTTGGCCTCCCAACTGGCCACCTTACCAAATTTACCTGTTGAAAATTGTTCCTTATTTATTTTTTTTCTTTATAAACGTGTTGCAGGTGGGGTGTAAAATCGTGCTGATGTTTTCCAACTACTCCATCCTCGCCAACTATAGCTGGCTGCTGGTGGAGGGTCATTTCCTATTCATCCTGGTGAGCCGCTCCTTCTTCTCACTGAAGAAACACCTCGCCTGGTACATCCTCCTAAGCTGGGGTAAATCCTCATGTGCATCGCACTGATTTGTCTTTACCTGTGACATAAACGCACGTCAATGCACGTTTAACCTAAATGTATTGTTTTTAAACAGGCTGTCCGCTTATTGTTATCATCTCCTGGGGTTGTGCTAAGTATTTTTATGAAGATGAAGGGTAAGAAGCTATGTTTTCCCTCATTTGTTGCATTACTGTGCAAAAGTGGTGAAACAAATCTATACACTGCAAATGAAAAGTTTAGCTTTCCAAACACAATTTACCATGTGATAAGCCATGCTAACTTGGTTGTTCTTTGTTCAGGTTAGCTTAGCTTGCTCAACACAGATTAATTTGTTAGCTTTGCATGAGTAGGTTCTCCATTTCATCTTTTCTCCAGGAGACATCTCTTGAAGAAGAGATTAAATGTTTTCAACAAAGGAGACATCCAGAGAACCTATACAACTTTTTTAAAAGATTTTTTTACCTGGATATTTTAGATGGATCAGGATAATTTGAATTTGGCTCAGTTTAGCTTGATAGCCTGGCATATGATAAGTTATGCTAACAAGCTAAACTATGTTCAGCTAAGTTTTGGTCAATATTTTGGCACAGGGCTCTCAAGTCTCACGCATTGACCGTGAGACACACGCATTTCAGGATGTGCACATGCCACACTTTGCATTTCTCATGCTAAAACACATGCACAAATGCACACACACATTTTTTCAAAACAAATGTGGACAGACCCGTTCGGTTGAACCGCTCACTTTGCCTAAAAAGATCCATCTCCTCCTGTATTTGTATTTTTATTCCTGCATTGGGAGTACTGCACACATGCACGCTGCATTCAGAGCAGATCACTCCTGTCAATCACCTGTCCATGCTGCACGTTATAAAAGCTGCAGCAGCGCGAGACTAGACAACCCCAGCTCAGAACGATCCTTTTACCTGTTGCACGAATTACGTTTTTATCATAGTTTAAAAAACTTTGTTCTCACGAGAACACGCTGCATGTGCGGCACATCACCTGCAAACAGCTGCATCAACCGTCAGAGCGATGTTAAATAAAGGGATAACCCAAATATTTTTAAAGCAGTGCTGCAGGTCAAAATTTATAACAAAGACCTCACATGATGTCAGTGCTTGGAATAAGGTTTTTAATACGGGCAGATATAGCTACGATTTTTTCTTCTTTTTTCCCCTTTTTCAATCAATAATTGGTTTACTTTGATTTTTTATTGGACTTTGTTTTTATGAAATAAATAAATAAATACTTCAGCTACTATTACCAGTCTACTTCTGAAGCTTCACGAAGCTACAAACAGCTACGTTTTGAGTAGTTTAGCTTTCCATACAATGTTAGTATAAGTTCATCATCTACATATTTTACATCCAGTTTTCAGCTAACAACACTTTAGGAATCCCTGTTTTGTGCTTGTTAAATTGTGCTACAGAAGCTGTCAGTAAAAATATATCTAAAGAATCAATTTAAAAATAGCGTTTTTGCCTACTTGTTTATGTTGACACAATACTGGCTAATCTCAAGTGTAGAGATCTTTCTATGCCTGAATAATTTTAAGTCAAAATTAAGCAACTTAAACAATAAAAACAAAACATTCCTTTAAAATGCTAAGTTACTGGACTAGACAGAAAATGAGTGAAAAGGCAGCTGAAGTTAAAAAAAAAGTTTTAAATGCCTTCAGAAAGCTTGGAGTGACAAATCAAAGACTCAAATGTATGCACAGTATTGTATATTTTAGAATATCACGTATCTTAATTGTCTCTCTCTCTCTTTTTTTTTTTTTTTTTTTTAAGCTGTTGGGAAACCAGGAGACACAAATGGATTTGGTGGATACTTCGAGTGCCAGTTCTTCTAACTATATGTGTAAAACAATTTGATTACTTTAAATATTTATTAAATATTTTCATATTCTGGAAAACAAACTCTTATTCTCAAAAGCTAGTCACACTCCTTATGTACCAATGTTTTGTTAGCTCACTGTTGCCATTTCAGCTAATTAGCTAAGCTTTTTCTTTCTTTTTTTTTATTAATTTATTCCAATCATTCATTAAAATATGAATATAAAATAACAAATTATCCAAAACATAAAAAATGAAAATAAAAACACAATAATGCATACAAAATTAAAATGTCAAGGAAAACAAAACTAAATACAATAAAGATAAAGTTATGAATGAAAAGGAGCAGAAAGAAACTTATATCTGCCCCTACTCGCAAAATAGAATCAACCACCAACTCAAAAGTTCGCCGTCAGCATACAGAGAAAATGACTCAACACACAAAACTACAACAAAACATTACCTTAGACAATATTATAACGCTTCATCATATTAATTTTCAAGGTTTTTTAAATACAAAAAAAGATTTTGACTGTTTTACCTCATTATCAAGACCGTTTCACAAACTGACACCCTTAATTGAAATACATCTTCCCTTTTAAAACAGTTCTGAATCTATGTTTTTCAATAGTCTCAACACCTTTTAAATTATATATAGTTTCCCTTTTAATAAATCTGGTTTGGATATTGCTAGGTAACATACTTTTATGGGCTTTGTACATTGTACTCAATGAAATCATTAACCTTCAGTAGATTCAACTCTATAAATAGTGGGTTTGTATGATCTCTGAATCCAGCTCCAGCTTATCTAAAATCTTTTGTACTAACAAATTTTAAAAAAATTAAAGTACAATAAACATTAACTCTAATCATTTTTAAGTAACTGGCTTTAGTATACATTAAAAAAACTAACATAAAACAGCAACATCATAATTAATTCCATTTATGTAGCTTAGCATGTACGGAAGCCGAGAGCGGCCATTTCCCGCTTATAATTATTTTCCATAGTTTTCTATATAACAAAGACCGTTTTCTCGAGATAAGTTAATTATGTCGTTATCACGAAATAACGACAAGTGTTTTCTCAAAATAACGAGTTATGGTTTTCCTTGTGTATCATTCGGTAACAATGGAGACGGCCCGATTCCCTCAGATGGTGACCTATAAAGTTTATTATATCATCAAGATCACTGTGTAAACACCTGCTGATCTTCAGTCGGGCCAGCCGTCTACTTAGATGACAAGGGCTGATATGAAAGTAATATGTACGAGACAAACAAATCGCAATTTCAGCCTGTTTAATGATACAAAAATTACACAAAATTATGAACAATTAATAGGCCACCCTTGCAAAACAGATCTGCGATCTCAATGGGATTTGCCTGGTTAAATAACGGGGATGGATGGATGGATGGATGGATGGATGGATGGATGGATAGATAATCGATGAGCAGGCCGTCTCTATGGTTACTGAATGATACACAAGAGGAAAAATATCTGGAAATTAACTTATCTCGAGAAAACACTCCTCGTTATTTCGTGATAACAACATATGTCATTATCACGAGAAAACCATAGCAAAATAATTATAGCGTAAAACGGCCGCTCCCGGCTTCCGTAAGCATGTGCTATGCCACACTAACAAGCTAGGGCTGTGTCCAAAATGAGAGGCTGGGTCCTCTGAAGAACCCGGTCTACCCGGTCGAGGTGAGCTGGGTCCTTGGTAGACAGGGAAGGCCGGAAGAAAGTCACTGTGAATTTGGATGGTCTTTATTCCCGCCCTTACCCGGCGTATGTCTGGTTGCCTAGCAACCGTGACAACGCTAAACAGATGCAAAATTAGATCTAAATCAGAAGAATATCAATATATTAGCGTTATTAAAATCCCAAAACAATAAAATTAACTTAAAGACAATATTTGAAGAACTATGGACCTGCTGTAGGTGCATGTTTATTTCTCTAAAAAAGATCGTTTTTTCTCTGACAAAAATAATATTGTCTATACAAATGATAAAAGTATTAACAACACAACCGCTTGAAAATTTTAATTTTTATACCGCCAGATTTTTATTTAAAACATATTCCTTTCACTAGCTTCATTAGCCATTACTAGCAAAAAAAAAAAAAACTCAGGTCGGCCCGCAATGCATTATGAGATATGGTGGGATACGGGATATAGCTTGGTATGTGATAAGCCACACTAACAAGCTAAACTATTGCCTTAATTTGCCAAACACAACTAAGCTCAATAGCTTAGTTGTGTTTGGCAAATTAAACTAAAGACAATTGAGCTCAATAGCTTGAAATCAGCTGCTAACAAGCTAAATTTGTTTTGAGCAGCTTAGCTTGCCAAAGGTGTTCTAAGTAACTCATGATGCTAACATGTCATTAACAGTAGCTACCAACCTTTATGCCAAGTTAAATTATTGCTGTTGGTAGTTGATGTTACATTTAGCTTTTATGTTCCAAGAGTCCTCACACATTATTCAACTTAATGCTTTTAAAAATAAATGACACACATTGTTCTTTGGTTTTAATTGAAGGTCAATCTAATCTTTTTCTTGGGAATTTTGAGGATATTGGTGGACAAACTCAGAATGCCAGATGCACAGAGGAATGAATTCAGCCAGTACAAGTTAGTAGTTTTCAGCTTGTGTACCATGTTGTGATGTGACCGTATTTTATTCACAAACTTTTTTTTTTCATTAGTTTTAATTCCTAAGAAGAGTATCTTACTGGTGAATTGTTGGGAATGAATTTGTATCATTTAGCCAGGGAAATTTCAGCCTTTAACATAAATTCTTGAGCTTGTTGTTGTTCGTCCAACAGGAGGCTGATTAAATCCACCTTTTTCCTGGTGGCTTTGTTCGGTCTGCACTACATTCTGTTTGTTTTTCTGCCTGTGGAGATCAGCAGCTCTGTGTTTAAGATTTGGATGTTTGCAGAGCTGGCTCTGTCATCCACACAGGTAAATTAATCCTTTTATATTAGAGAAATGATGACTTAATAATGCAGAAAAAAAGTTATCACATATTTGACTTCTCTCACCTCACATTTATAAGGGTTTTGTGGTGGCAGTCCTCTACTGCTTCATGAATGGAGAGGTAAGACCTGAACAGACCATTTGATCAAATGTCAATTTGGAAAGTGTGGATTGTTTTTGAGTGGTGCATACTTTTAGGTGCAGCAGGAGCTGAAGAGGAGGTGGAGGAGATGGAGACTCATTCAACATCTCCCAAGTCGGCGCCGGCAGCATCGTGGCTCGTTCAGCAACAGCGGTTCTCCTCACACCCAGGTGTCTCTGCTGCCCTGCTCTCCAGGCAGCCTGATGACCAGAGGACTCCCCGTGGACACCCTGGCACTGTGATCTTACAATCGCTTAGATTTCCCTGACAGATGAACATGCAGGCAGAAACATGTACATTTATGAACTTATTTTGATTTATCTTGAAATTATATCAGAGTAAAAGGTTCTTACGTCAGCCTGAAGACATTTTCTTTACTGTACATATTTACAAAACATTGCTATGCGAAAATAAAACAATTTTACCCTTTTCCATTCTGAAGTTTTAGACTAAAATCACCCAATGCTGTAAAACGACCAAGCTAAAGCTGACTTGGTCAAACCTTGAAAATAACACAGTCCGGTCTATATGCCAGTGATGCTATGAAAAGTAAGCCGTACTCTACAGATTCTTCAGCCTGCATGCACGTGTAGTCATGGTTTTGTACCAAATGTTTCCTTGTGCACATCTTATGGAACAAGATGAGACAGAAATCTGTTCCCACGAAGGAGGCACTTCCTTCAGGTAAGTTCGCTGCTCTCAAACGTAAAAGCGGAACATCACCTGTTGGGTTGATATAAAAACTGAAAGCAGATGAAGAGAGATAAAAAAATAAAGAAAACATTAACTAAAAGGAATGCATTTATCTGTGATACAAAAAATCTAAAGATGTGTTCATAATAGATTTCAATGTGGCCAATTTGTTTCCCCCTAGAGGGCAGTAAAGTAACTGATGGTTTATAGGAGAGTTTGAAATAATTTAGACAAAAAGAAAATAAATTTAAAGTACCTGTGATGGGCATGGTACAGAAACTTGGCATAACACACGATTCTAACCATTTTGTCACATAACTGGCATATTTTATTTTGACCTTGACTCAAAGGAAAACAGGAAGTGACATCAAAGTGGAATTCTAAGGGACAAACTCCCTGGTCTTTGTTTATTGAAACAATTTACATAATCAAAAATATATCAATTAAAACAACAATAAATGTGAGGCTGATTTGTCCAAACGAGAACTTCTGAGGGTTAAACGGGAAAAAGGTCTCAGATTTCAGCTTTTTAAAACCTACAGTGAAGCATTAAGCTTGACACCCAGTCGGTGTCACCTTCATGCAAGTGACCAAAACACATTTCATGTGCCACAATCAGAGCTCTTTTAAACCTACAGTATTTAGTAGCTCTATAAGACAAACATTCAAGTCATGTTTCAGAGCATGAGACCAAGTGTTTATTTTATTGTTTTCTTGTCTACAAACACATGCAAAGTCCAGATCGCCCCGGTGTGTGTAGGGTCTTCATCACTGCTTGCAGTTTTATTTTAAATTGGAGTTGGTTTTAGATTGTAGCAATATACTTGGATCTTGTCCCTGCTCTGACAAGCCATTTGTTCATCAGTCCAGCTCGACTTACAGCCATGAAAAACAAAATAAAAACATCCACTCACCCACCCAACATCAATTTAATGGCATAAAATCGCATAAAATTATGTAAATCTAACCTCAAATGTACATAAAAACAACAACCACTACTCCATCTACTACAGGTAGGATACTGACAGTTTATCACCCCGCTGTTAAACATCTGGACTGCTTTAACACAAAATGTGAAAACGATAAAACATCAATCCTAGCTGCTGCTTGAGGAGATTCCATATTTTTCTTTCAGCTTCTCTACCAAATCGACGTAAGCCGCCATCGCCTTTTCTTTTGTCAGACCTGTTGAAACAAAGATTAGACAGAAAAGTTTAGATTTAGAAAATATAAACTTACAACAAACTATTATCCATACTTTGATTTTATATATATATGTATGTATGTAAAACCTTTGTTAGTGTTCCAAGCATCCCATTTCGCCTTTCCTGCAAAATCAAAGAATCCTGGACGATCTGAAAGTAAAATAGATGAAAAATTAATCAAGAGTTCTAAAAATATATGTTTGTATTTATACCTTACATCTGACATAATTATTTAAATACAAGATACTTTTAGAAAATATCTAGAGTCCAAAATAAACTTGAGTTCACAACATTAATCTAAATAGTAACAAGAAAACAGTATTCTAAAGAACATTTAGGGGAAAGAGTAAATATATTCAGTTCTAAATGTGTATTTGAGTCCTGGTGTTGAAATGAACTTGCTGGACCTCTTTTTTTTATCTCAGCTCCACCCTTTTACTTCAAGGTCTTATTACTCAACATCAGCAAAGTCTGAACAGTTTTCTTTTTTCCCCTAAAAAAGAAAGAAAAAAAAACAACACATTTCTATCCATTTAACCTCACCTGTGTTAACGTCCCCTGCTGTGGCTTGTTTATATAAACCATACAGAGAACCCAGATCTCCCTGATCCGGTCTCTTTTTCAGAACCTTCACCTCCTCTGCTGCTTTATTAAACAATTCCTGGTCAATAAAATAAAAACAGACATACAATCACCTCACCTTTGTTCTGTAAAAGTTTTAAAAATATAAAGTTTATCTTACTTCAACACTCATGGTCGAGGAGTAGAAAACGTGCTGCAGCTCGCTGAACTCGCCCAGATTTTCCTTAATGGGCGGGGCTTCAACTGAAGGCAGGAAGCAGGTCAAGCAGCTTTTTTAGATTTAAAGGGATATTTCAAATATTCTGAGGTGGAGAGGTTATGAGCAGCTAATATCTTACCTGCTGCAGATAACTCTGAGACATCTCACTTTGGAGGAACAAGGATTACTTCTGACTGGACTGATCTTGTTTTTATTAAGGGTGCCATTTTTTAAGCACCAAAGCTCCTCCCTCTTCCATTTCAGCTTTAGACAAACCCAAACAAAAAAATAAGTTTTAAACCGAAAGTGCACAAAAATGAATTGGACCATCCAGCAACAACAACAGCAACACTGAAGACGAGAGAAAAGTACAATGAACAAGAAGATAATGGTAGTTTGTTGTTGTGTGATTTAAACTCATTACATTACAGGTAAAGTTCCTCTCATTTGTGTGATGTAACCCCTCAGGGAACCAATCAGTGAGCAGCAATGGCTGACGTTATATCAGCAGGCCTGATTGGAGCCACAGCTCTCAAGGTTCCAGAAATCAGGGTGGACCTGGACCAGGGCGCCTCATTTATAAAGGATTGCGTGGAAACCATACTAAAAGTGAACATGCGGCCAAAAGGCAAAAATAGTATAAGCCAAAAAAAGAATTCAGAGTTATAAAACCGTGTGCACGCACACCTTCAAGCAATTTCTCTTTATAGATCACAGCTGGTCGGCAAACTTTGCTCACAAGGTCCTGCCTCAGGTTCTGCCCTCTACACACCCACACTCAACCATAAACAGTCAATGTAAAGAACCTCATGAATGTTAAGGTG
>JARVJO010000186.1:1893575-1904964 GCA_031762555.1 Cynodonichthys magdalenae | reverse complement strand
GACTATGTCTCTCAGCTGGCCTGGGAACGCCTTGGGATTCCCCCAGATGAGCTGGCCCAAGTGGCTGGGGAGAGGGATGTCTGGGTCTCTCTGCTTAGGCTGCTGCCCTCGCGACCCGACCTCGGATAAGCGGAAGAAAATGGACGGACGGACGGACGAACTGTCTAGCATACTGTGTTAATTACAACAGCATGTTATACGTTTTATTATATGATACAACAGCCTGCCATATGACATGACCAAAATGGAGACTCTATTAAAACAGTATTAAAGGTTCATAAAATATGTTGGTAACTGACAAAAACAGACGGGCAGTAAAAACGACTTAACAATGCATTTTTATTGTGTTTATAAATCTGTATTATAAGGTTTCTGTTCCATAAACCTCCTATGTGCTTTTACCAACCTCAGATATGTTTCTGGACTCTTATTAAAATCCAAGGACCAGTTGCTGAAGGGACTGTGGGAGTCCCATTGTTCACTCCATGTGTTTTGTGGACTTTTTTGTGAAGGAGTTTGGAGCGCGAAACAAAGAACTGAGCTTGTGTTCTTGGCCCAAAGTCAAGCTTGTTCCTGTGTGAGCTGGACTCCATTGGATCTCAAGGCATAATCCTGGAGAGAGGGGTCCGGTTTAAGAACCTGGGACATCAGCTTCTTTAAGTCTGAGGCCGTGATGGAAATCTCCCTCTCAATTGTGGGTGTGACTTTGAGTACCTGGGAGTCTCATTGGTAGATGATGGTACAATGGAGTGAAAGACAGGACTAATCTGTAGTAATGAGGACGTTGCTCTGGTCTGTTGGGGTGAAGGAAAAACCGAGCTTAAAGGTGAAGCTCTTGTTTTACTGATCTCCCTTTGGCCCGACCCTGAGATTTGGTCGTAAGATACTGATTAAACCAAAGAACCAGCCTTTAGAGCTGAAATGAGGAGCTTCATGACAACCCACATGTCTAAGCAGGGGAGCAAGTTCACTTACATACACATTTGTTCAGGATCAGTGATTTCCAGACAATCTGTGAAGTGGGTTAGCGGTCTATTGCAGATGGTGTGGGGTCATAATTAAAAATATTTGAAATGTAATTTTAATTTTGTCCTTCATGCTCTGTACTGATGAAAAGGTTCTAAAACTCATCTGGAGAACTTCATTGACGGCCACTGGACAGCTACCTAGTGAGGTGTTTTGTTCATGTCCAACTGGAAGGAGACCCCAAGGAAGTCTCAGGACACCATGGACAGACTATGTCTTCAGCTGGTCTGGGAACAACTTGGAGTTCTCCCAGAAGAGCTAGAGAAGGTGGCTGTGGAACGAGAGGTCTGGACCTCCCTGATCAATCTGCTGCCCCCGAAACCTGACTCTAGAACACATGGATGGATGGATGGATGGATCAGCTGAGACATGATGGTCTGATTTTCTGTAGTTTCCTACTCATTTAAAGACTCTTATCTGATTTAGCTGCTGTTTATTTTTAAACTCACTACTTCCTGTTTTACTTTGTTACTTTTATGTTCCAGTTTTTACTTTGAAATGCAGCGCGTCATGACTGAGACTTGGAGTTTCTGTCTGGACTGAAGAAGAACCCGGTGTCCAAACAAAAAAAACATCTTTCAAATGTAAAATTATCATTTTCGTTTTAAACGGTGTCTGATCCAGAAGATGACCGTTTCACACGTCTGTTTTTCAGATTAAAATCTAATGAGGACCGGTTCAGTCGTCCTCACCGTACGGTTCTGCACTCTGGTTGTGAATGATGAAGGCACCACAGGGCGAGATAATCTCTGCGGCTGCAGAGCATTAATGTGGACAGTGTGTTGTTCATAAGTCAGCGCGGCCCGAGGACGCCTGCTCACTGTAGCGACCCACGCTAAAGGTCACGCAGCAGAGCTCTGCTTGCTTCCTGTTTCTGTTTTTAATTTTTTTTTCCTCGTCGGCTGTAGATGAAAATGTAAAAAACAAGACAGGACACATTCGTTTCTCACCACGTCATGTTTCTTTTCTCGCTCTGAGCAAGAGCAGCCGGCGCCACATTCTGTGGGAGGGTGGAGAGGGGACGTTGACGGGTGAGCCGAGCACAAACTGGAATTGGTTTAGAGCGGCGGGAAACGAAGGGGCTTCAACTAAGCCCCCCCAACCTTGAGCTCTAAAGCCTTCGTCGTGGATCTGGAGCCTGAACTCCAATTCCAGGTGCTTAGCTCTGCTGCCAGGACATTTCTTTTTCACGTCCCTCCTTTTCTGAGTGTCTGAAAGAGTTGAATCGTCTGGAGCGACTTCAACACGAGGGGCTCCAAATCCAGATAATTAGTAAAAGTGCACAGTTGGCCTCGCAGGAAAACACCGGGGAGAGGCCACAGGGGGAGTGTCAGACACATCTGCATGCAGCTGCCTCACCGCTCGCTCCGCATCAATATTCATCTGAGAGGAGAATCGACATTCCAAACCTGTGGCCTCTCAGCCTCATGAAACAAGACGTCAAATACGTCCCCACAGTCACAATTTTAGCTACTAACCTAAAACTTCTACTTAGCTGTAGCTACTTTTACCCAGTCCTAGGTACTTTTGGCTTTGAGCCAGCGTTTTGCTACTTTCAGCTTCTAGTTAGCAATTAAAACTTTTTTTTTACCTTTTAACTTTGTTGGCATTTTGCTTTTTGATGCTTTTAACATTTAGCTTCTTTATACTTTAAGCTTAGCTTGCCTTTTACAACTTTTAGCTACCATTTTGCTACATTTAGCTACCATTCTGCTACTTTAGAGCTGTTACAATCTACAGGGAGAGATGTTTGTGAAACCTAAATTTAGAATCAGTCCAAGGAATAGGACAAAGGAATAATCTGATGTTAAAAATGCCAGATCAATATGTATGTGAGAATGATCAAAGTTGGTCTGTTTTATTATTATAATTTTTTTATTGTTTTAAATAATTTCTTTGGGAAAAAAAGGGCCCGATATAAAATTTTTTCTTCTGTTGCTTTTAAGTTTATGTGTGACTATTTTTCTTACTGTGTGTATAGTATTTGTTTTTTTGTTTTTTTTAAATGAATACACTTTATAAATAAATAACTCTAAATTAACCTTAAATAGCCTACTTTTAGCTAGCCCCTGCTAGTTTAGCACTTACTGCTTTAGCTACTTTAAGCAATTGTTTCGCTACTTTTAGATAGTCTTTTGTTATGTTTTAAGCTTGTAAGCTTCTGCTGCTTACCTGGTTTTGTTACTTTTAAAGGTTTTAGCTAAATTTTCTTAATTTTAACTAGGCTTTGCCTATAGGTAATGTCTTGCTGCATTAGCTATTATTTTACAAGCTTTTGCTTATAGCCTTCTGGTAGCCTACATGTATTTTGTTATATATAGCTTTTTCCTAGCTTTTAGCTACACTGAGCGAGCATGTTGCTTCTTCTAGGTCTATATTGAGTTGATTTAGCCTTTTCATACTTTTGACTTTTAGTAAACTTTTTGAGGATTTGAGCTACAATTTTCTAGCAAGCTTCTGCTATTTTTAGTTTTTAGACAGTTTCTTTTTTTTCAACTGTTTCGGCTGTTGTTGATGAGGTAAATTTTAGCTTGTAAAAGAGGAGCGATAAATCTAATAAATTAACAAGTTAAAATCATAAAATGTATAAAACTTTAGGTGAAAATCTGGATTATTTAATGAATCACATTTTTGTTGATGATCAGTAAATTTAACAGACGTTCGCTCCATCAGTGAGGTTTTATTTTGAAATCCTTCTTCCGGTCCGGTCTTTATAAACATCTGGACGCAGCTGGATTCGGATGTGCGCGCGCCCCCCGCCCCTCCCCGGTCCCAGACGCAGCCCGGGGGGCTTCGAGACTAGAGCGGAGCGGCTGGAGACTCTTCCAGCGGACTTTTTGAACTTGTCCCCGGTCCCTGCCGGTCCTCCCGGTCACCATTCCCCCGCAGCGCCGCTCCGCGGGGTTTCTGGCGTCCTTCGGTCCCCGAACGGCGCGGAGGAAGTGGACCGTGGTGCTCGCGGTGACCGCAGTCGCGATGGTCCTTCTGGTTCTGACAGTGGCCGTCCCGCTGCTGCTCCTGCGACCCCCGGAAACCTCGGGTCATTACTACGAGATGATGGGCACGTGCCGGATGGTGTGCGAGCCGTTCGGACCAAAACCGGGAGGGGCCACCGCCATGGAGGTGAGCCAGAGCCAGAACCAGAACGGGGTCGCACCGCTGCCGCCCGTCATGGCGCAGGGGACCCGCGGGGAGCCGGGCCGACCCGGGAAGCCCGGACCAATGGGCCCGCCGGGAGAACCGGGACCCCCGGGTCCGAGGGGACCCCCGGGGGAGCGCGGGGACAGCAAGGTGGCTTTCCCGGCTCTGACGGGAGCCCCGGCAGGAGACGCTGAGGCGGACGGAAGCAACTCCACGGTCAGCGTGTACCGGATCGCCTTCTACGTGGGTCTTAAAAACCCGCACGAGGGCTACGAGGTGCTGAAGTTTGACGACGTGATCACAAATCTGGGGAACCACTACGACCCGAACTCCGGGAAGTTCACCTGCCATGTGTCCGGGATCTATTTCTTCACCTACCATGTCCTGATGAGGGGAGGGGACGGAACCAGCATGTGGGCCGACCTCTGCAAGAACGGACAGGTAGTCCGGTCCGAGTCCTGGACCAGCTCTGACCCGATCAGGGGACTGAAGCTGATTATTTTAATTAGTTTATTCACAAATGTTTTCCTCTAAAAAAACATAAATCAGTTTTATTTTAATTAATTTTGTTTTCAATATTTTACACTGAAATTGACTTAATGTTTCAAAGTAAAATACAACGTTTAAATTACATAAAGCTTTATAAAAGAAAAAAAACCGAATACTCAGCATGAAGTCAGGATTTAAAGAAGTTCAGTAAGGAGAAACTCTCAGGAAATTGGATTATCTACAAATTATAGGATTGTCTCTCTTCAGAAATCTTATATTACTTATTTATATATCTTAAAATAGAAGTTCTGACATTTGTTCCGTTAGAGTTCAAGGACAGTCAAAGTCTTATTTTACTCATTAGATTTTATAAAAAACGTCAGAATTTTAAGACTTAATAAATAGTTTGGGAATTAAGTCAGAACTTTTGATTCAGAGAATATTGTTTTCAGACCTAATTGTATTTAATAATTACTAATGAGTTCTTACTTTTAGACACAAATAAGTTTAAAAAAGTGACTAATGTCTACAGGTGTGTCAGGATTTGTTACCGTCAGATCTCTGGGGTTTCTTCTGCTACGACAGACAAAAAAGAGGCAAAAAGAGATTTAGATCTTTTAGTTTTTTACTCTCATCATAAAACAACAGAGATTAAGGGAAAACAGAAAAGAGCTGGTGGGGGATCAGTTCTTGACAGGGGAACAAAACCCAACCCTGACAGCGTTAACGTAACGTGAGCCTAAATTCTAGTTTGACAGTTTCCTTAAAAATGTATTCAGTGAAAAATGTAGCCAACAGACAACCTGTCAAACTTTACAGACTGAATTTAACAGCTTTGATTTATCTTACTTAGAAGTTGTGTAAGCCTCCATTTTAGATGTGGGTGACCCAGAAAAAAAAAAAGCATCCTGGATTATCAGCTGGCTTCAAGTACAAAATCAAAACCATCCCTTTATTAACAGACATAACTTGAAGTAAAATGCAACTTTTATGAACAGCTAGCTTAAGTACAAACTTCAAGTATAAGCCATACTTTAATTGTTAGCTAGGTTAACGTACAAACTATCCTTTAATTATTAGTTAGCTTGAAATATGAACAATTATTTGATTGTTAGCTAACTTGAATTACAAACCACCCTTTTATTGTTAGCTAACTTGAAGTACAAACCACCCTTTAATCGTCAGCTAGCTTGAATTTTTTCTATCTAAATATATTAAAAGGACACAATTAGGAGTAACTAAACTTTGTGGAAACATTGATCTAATATAAAAAATGAGTCAACAAATTGATCTGTTTTTGTTTGATTGACTAAAACTTAACGTTATAAAATCCTAAAAAGACACATACATTTTCTAAATATGGACCTTAAACACCACAAATGGACATAAAGTATAACCTAAGTTATATAACTGAACCGTCATCAGAGACAGCTCCTAAGCAAATTTAATACGTCACAAATATTTATCATTATCTCTGTCCCGCCTCTGTTTGTCATCTCATCTCATGCGTAAATCTTTACTGGATGATAGTTTCCTCTCAGAGCTGCAGCTGATCTGAGGTCAGGCATTCGAATGAGTCATTATCTGCTGCAACAGGAGGTTCAGGTCAAACATACATAAGCATCCGGACCACGTTTGATTCAGTCCTGTTGTCTCGTTAACTTAATTTCCTTTTTGAATCTCTACTTCGAGGTTTAAAATTAGAGCCCAGTGATTTTACGCCCCACTGCTGTTGCCTCTCAGGTATATGTGAACTTTTCTACTCCAGGTTTTTTTCCTTATTCCATGTACTTATTATTTTTTTATTTTTAGGTTCGGGCGAGTGCCATAGCTCAGGACGCAGACCAGAACTACGACTACGCCAGCAACAGCGCCGTGCTGCACTTGGACTCCGGAGACGAAGTATACGTCAAGCTGGACGGAGGCAAAGCTCACGGAGGCAACAACAACAAGTACAGCACCTTCTCTGGTTTCATCCTGTACCCTGACTGAAACCCTTTGCAGCAGGTGCTTGGACTGAAACCCCTGTCCAGTAAAAAGCTCAAACACAAGTTTCTCTTTGTTTGCACACCTGTGTCATGTTTACAAATTTATCCGCAACTATATGCTGTTCTAATTTAATGACAAACCTTTTTGTACATAACTCATATTTCCAATTTTAGGTTTAACTGCAGGTTAATGTCATCTATAAAAGTGTGACGGATGTCTCGGTGTGAGAAAACTTATGTTCCTAGTGATTTACAGTGTGCTGTAAAAAATAAAAAATAAAATAAAAAAGGCCTGGGAGACAAATGTTACCTTCCTAGATCACTGGAGGAAAATAACAGCACAAACTTTTATGAAGGACTGTGTGTAATGACAGCAATATGTCAAAAAAGCAAAAATATTCAGGTGTAAATTAAAAGTCTGATTCAGCTTTGAGAGTAGAGATTTTTTTTATTGAGTTTAGTATTTACAGAATTAAAAACTACCATTTCCAGGCTTTAATTTAAATAAAGTCACAATTGTTTGTGTCAGGTTAGTGAGGTGAGAGAAGGAAGGAGAGCTCAAATTTAAGGCAATGTTTAAAAAGTTTAGCTAATCTTGGCTAAATGTAGACAAACGCTATAGGTATGAATCCAGAAGATGCTGTGTTTATTATTTTTTTAAGCTTTTTTAAGTTCTCTGAGAAATTATAAAAAAATTAAAATTTGATTTAAATATTGTAAGAAAAATAAATATATATGCTTAAAACAGGGCATTTTGCTAAGCTAGCCTTTTACCACACTTTAACTTTCTTTTCTGCCATTAAACATTTTATTGAGCAAAAAGATGCCATTCTAGTGGTGAAAATTTTTTTAAACACACAATTGTTCGGAGCTAGCATTGCTTGTGTGTTCCAGGATGTTATCACATTAGCAGTTAGCTTAGAAGATAACACATGAGCTAGCTTTGCGGTAGCTTAGTGCATGCATTTTTGTTTTAGGTTTAAAAACAGGGCCTGTTGCTAGGTTTTAGCCTTGTTAGCCCCAAACTGTTTAGACTAAAAATTGGTAAAGTATTTCAGGTTGTAAGGATATTACTTCACAAACAAACCTAATCTACCAGCTAACTTTGTAGTCTCATATTTTTAGTGGACAGCTAGGTGTTAGCTCATTTCAGAAGTCAACAAATAATGTTGTTTTCTGCTTAAAACACTTTAATTAACATAATGATTCAGAGTTCTACTGGTAAAAACATTTCTTAAAACACAAAACTTTTGTAATTTTACAGTGCTAGTGTGTTCCAAGTTGTTATCTTGTTAGCAGTTAGCTTACAAGCTAACACTGTCTATCAGCAATTTTTGTGACAACTGTGCACTAATTTTTATTTTAAGTTAAAACAGGGCCTGCTGCTAGCTAGCTGTTAGCCCACTTTAAAGGTTGAAAAAACAAAACAATGCAGTATTAGTGTGCACACCAATGTTGCAACATAGCAGTGCTAATGTGTTCCAGTTAGATTATTAGCAATTAGCTTACAGGGTGACTTGGTTAACCAGCTAGCTTAGTGCACTCATTTTTGTTTTATACTAAAAATAGGGCCTTTCACAAGCTAGCTGTTAGCTTTGCTAGCCCCAAACTGCTGTGACTGAGTATTGGCGTAGTGCTCCACGTCATTATGATATTAGCTTACAAGCTAACCCAGTTTACCTGCTTTGTGGACTTTTGTTTACGGCTACAAAAAAGGTTAGTTGCTAGCTAGCTGTTTGCTCACACTTAAGGTTGAACAGAACAATGCAGTTTTATTGTACCCACAACTTTTGTGACGTAGCAGTGCTAGCATGTTCCAGGTTGGTCATCAGTAGTTAGCTTATAAGCTAACTTTACCCTATTGATGTTTAAAGAATTTTGATGTTTTTCACTGAAATCGGAGGTTAAATTAGGGATTGACGTCACTCAACTCAGAAAACATGCATCAACATCGTTTGAAGATGCTTACTAAAATAATTTTCATTTCCTAAAAAGGTGACGTTTGAAGCAGATGTTTGTTGTTATTTGTTTCTAAGATAATGCAAAGTCTACCAAGCCAAAATTCACCATTTGTTTATATAAATAATGAACTTAAACAAACAAGAACCCCTTTGTTCATGTCCATATGTTTTGTTTTTACAGGGAGACTAATTTTGGTCACTTTAAACCAGAACGTATTACTAAGATGTAAAAACTGCTTTAGTTAAGCATGTAAGCACTTATGTTTGAACCCACAGTATATTGAGTTTTGAAAATAATAAGATTGTATATATTTGAAAGAATAAATATTAAATTATTTGGTATGGGAGGACAGAAAATGCTCTAAGTGGACTGATATAGCATGCTAAACAGTGCTGCTTTGTGTATTGACCAGTGTTTTATAAAATAACTAATCACACTGAATCTGTTGTCATTAATTTTATTCACATATATACCAATAAAAAAGGTTTGAAAACAGTTTTGTTCTCATTTATTTTTTTAATTTCTATAAAAATGGCTTAAACTGCTTTCAGTGTACAAGATGTGCTGTGAATTGTATAAAATCATTGAAAGCTAATGCTGATTGGCTTCTATTGATGTTTGGAAAATCTCCAGCAAACCCAAACAGAACTGTAAGCCCTCATTAAGATGATGGCTGTTTTGTGTGTGTTTTGGATTTCCATTTTTTTCCCTGGGCTCGTGCAAACCAGCTGTTTATACACAGCTCCTGTCACTTTAAATAGAGTTTGTGGGAAACAAATATTAGTACGTCTGCTTAGATCAACCTCTATTAAGACGTTGGCTTGTTTTTCTGCAGCCGACAGCCAAACTCTGGTCTTAATGAAGGGGATCGTGTTAGTGAACATGAGTCCAGACTCTGCTTTGTCATTGACCGTCTTATAATCATATCGTTTAAGTTATCTGTGCATTTGTGTATGAAACAAAAACAGCTTGATGTAGTTGGATTTTGTCAGATAAAAAACAAAATACCAAATCATGCTGTTTTATGATAATTCCTTTAAAGGCACTCAGTGCAAACTATAAAGCAAGACATAAACATCTTCTGGTGCTGATCAGTGGACGGAACGCCGAGGCAACAGGTCCAGACCTAACTCTTTCTGGAGACACTCTCCAGCTCCTCCTTGGAGACCCCAAGGTGTTTCCAGACCAGAGAGGACAGTTCCAGTGTTCTGGGTCTCACATAGGGTCTCCTACAATGGGACATGCCAAAAACCTCCATGTTTATTAGTTGAGTGGTTTTGAAACCAAATTTATAGAGGGTAAATGGAAAATGGTAAATGGACTGTACTTATATAGCGCCTTTTTATCCAACCAGGATACTCCAAGCTCTTTACACAAAGTTAACATGTACAATCATCTATGGAGACTAATCAGTGCCAATCACATTCATACACTGATGGGACACACATCAGAGGCATTAGGGGTGAAGTGTCTTGCCCAAGGACACAACAACTGAGACAGCTGGAATTGGGGATTTGTAAAGTAAAAAAGTACAAATAGTTTGTTACTGTATTTAAGTAGAAATTTGTTATCTAAACTTTACTTGAATGCTTATTTTTCAGCCGACCTTTTACTTCTACTCCGTTAATTTTCACACAGTTAACTGCACTTTTTACTCCTTACATTTTTTTAAAAAGGCAAGAAGTAAAGTCATTTTTTAAAAAGCAAAAACACCCAGATATGTGGAGCCTCCTGAATAGAGAGAATTTAACTGTGGTTGGAAGAGAAACATACAATGTCTTGCAAATGTATTCTGTCCCCTTGAACTTTTTAACCTTTTGCCACATTTCAGGCTTCAAACGAAGAATCAACAACAAGTGGGACACCATCCTGAAGTGGAATGAAATTTATAGGATATTTTAAACTTTAAGAAATAAAAAAACTGAAAAATTGAGAGTGCAAAATTATTCGGCCCCCTTGCTTTAATACTATGTAGTGCCACCTTTTGCTGCCACAACAGCTGCAAGTCACTTGGGGTATGTCTCTATCAGTTTTGCACATCAAGAGACTGAAATTCGTGCCCATTCTTCCTTGCAAAACAGCTCAAGCTCAGTGAGGTTGGATGGTGAGCGATTGTGAACAGCGGTTTTCAGATCTTTCTACAGATTCTCAATTGGATTGGCCATTCTAACACCTGGATACGTTTATTTGAGAACCATTCCATTGTAGATTTTGCTTTATGTTTTGGATCATTATCTTGTTGGAAGATGAATCTTCGTCCCAGTCAACAGGTTTTCTTCCAGAATGGTCCTGTATTTGGTTCCATCCATCCTCCCATCAATTTTATCTCCCCTGTCGGTGCTGAAGAAAAGCAGGCCCAAACCATGATGCTGCCACCACATTTGACAGTGGGGATGGTTTGTTCATGGTGATGAGCTGTGCTCCTTGAGATGTTTAAAGCTTGGGAAATCTTTTTTTATCCAAATCCGGCTTTAAACTTCTCCACAACAGTATCTCGGACCTGCCTGGTGTGTTCCTTGGTCTTCATTCTTCTTCTTCTTAAATTTTATTGGCGGTTTGCAAAAAACTTTAGGTGTGGATCCTTGGTCTTCACAAATGCTCTCTGCGCTTTAAACAGAACCCTGAGACTATCACAGAGCAGGTGCATTTATACAGAGACTTGATTACACACAGGTGTAAACATTTATCATCATCAGTCATTCAGGATTTTCAGACAACTACATTAATCAATAATCATTGTCAGATTACAAGATAAAAATGCCAACAAGTTTAGTTTGTGGAAA
>JARVJO010000186.1:1848321-1878981 GCA_031762555.1 Cynodonichthys magdalenae | reverse complement strand
ATGGTCATTATGAGTATCTTGTCATGCCTTTTGGCCTCACCAATGCCCCTGCAGTTTTTCAGGCCTTAGTGAATGATGTTTTGAGAGACATGATAAACATAAATGTGTTTGTCTACCTTGATGATACTTGATTTTTTCCAAGGACCCTCAGAGCCATCGCAAACATGTCCGCTCTGTTTTACTTAGACTGCTACAGAACAACCTATTTGTCAAAGCAGAGAAGTGCGAGTTCCATCAGACTTTGACTTCATTCTTGGGCTTTAACATCTCTCCAGGGCAGGTCTCTATGGATCCTGTTAAAGTCTCTGCAGTTAGAGATTGGCCCACACCCTCTGACAGAAAGTCGCTTCAGAGATTTCTTGGTTTTGCTAATTTTTATCGAAAGTTTATTCGCAACTATAGTTTTGTCAGCGCCCCTCTCCATGCTCTCACTTCAACTAAGAATAAGTTCACTTGGAATGAAGCCGCTGAGAAGGCTTTTTTCAAACTCAAGTCTAAGTTTACGTCTGCTCCTGTCCTTCATTTTCCTGATCCCACAAAACAATTTATTGTTGAAGTTGACGCCTCAGATACTGGTGTTGGAGCTATTCTGAGCCAACGTTTCCAAGACAAGATTCACCCCTGCGCCTTTTTTTCTAAGAGTCTCTCACCTGCTGAAAGAAACTATGATGTGGGTGACAGGGAGTTGTTGGCAGTCAAGCTGGCTCTGGAGGAATGGAGACATTGGTTGGAGGGGGCCAAGGAACAATTTCTCGTTCTCACTGACCACAAGAATCTTGAATACCTCAAGTCGGCCAAGAGACTTAATCCACGTCAAGCCAGGTGGGCTCTATTTTTCTGTCGTTTTAACTTCTCCTTATCTTTCAGGCCTGGAGCCAAGAACACTAAACCAGACGCTCTCTCCAGAATCCATGAATCATCGGCGGAACAGACCAGTAGTCTAGAAGGGTTCATGCTACCGGAAAGAGTTCGTCTGGCAGTCACTCAGGTCGAGAAGGAGGTCAGGGAGGCCCACCAGAGCCACCCTCCACCCAGAGAGTGCCCAGATGGCCTGCTATTTGTCCCTGATCATCTGGTCCATAAGGTACTTTCACTCTGTCACAGCTCTCATCTGTTTTGTCACCCAGGCATCAGGAAGACTTTGGAGGTAGTCAAGTCTCAGTTCTGGTGGGATTCCTTATCCAAGGACGTTAAAGAATTCGTTGGGGCCTGTACCCAATGCTCCTTGACCAAGCCTTCTCGATGTCCTCCCTCTGGACTTCTCAGACCCCTTCCTGTGCCATCTCGCCCTTGGTCGCACATTGCCATGGACTTTGTTACTGGTCTACCTTAATCTGAGGGTAAGTCAGTCATCCTCACAATCATAGACAGGTTTTCGAAGATGGTTCATTTGGTCCCTCTCAGCAAGCTCCCTACGTCCAAGGAACTTGGTAAGGTCTTGCTTCATGAAGTTTTTAGACTCCACGGTCTTCCCAAGGACATTGTTTCAGACAGTGGACCACAGTTTGTGTCCTGGCTTTGTAAAGAGTTTTGTAGTTTGTTGGGAATTACTGTTAGTCTGTCTTCAGGTTTTCACCCCCAGACTGATGGTCAGACGGAATGGGCCAACCAAGAACTGGAGACTCGACTCCGCATCCTCTGTGCGAACGATGGTTCCAGGTGGACTGAAAACCTACCTCTGGTAGAACATGCCATGAATGCCCTTCCTTCCTGTGCTACTGGTCTGTCTCCCTTTTATTTAGTGTTTGGTTTCCAGCCACCGGTGTTCTCCATCCAGGATCGAGTCGCCCAAGTCCCCTCTGCCTTTCAGGCTGCTCTCCGATGCCAGCGGGTGTGGAGGAAGGCAAGACAGGAACTCCTAAGGGCCACGGCCATTTATGCTAAGTTTGCCAATCGACGACGACTCCCCGCTCCTAATTACCAAGAGGGTCAGAAGGTTTGGCTAGCTACCAAGGATCTTCCACTAAGGGTGGACTGCAAGAAGCTTGCCCCTCGATTTATTGGCCCATTTCCTATCTCGAAGGTGGTAAACCCGGTGGCTGTTCGTCTCAAATTGCCAAAGGCTATGAGGGTCCATCCAACATTCCATGTCTCCAAGATCAAACCTGTTCTCCAGTCCCGTTTTGAGACCACCTCCAGGTCCCCTCCTCCCTCCTGACTTATCGACGGAGGGCCAGCTTACACTGTACGCCGCCTTCTCAGGTCTTGGCGCTGGGGCAGGGGCATCCAATACCTGGTTGATTGGTAGGGATATGGTCCCGAAGAATGTTCATAGGTTCCAGCTCGTCACGTCCTTGATAAAGCGCTCTTTACCAAGTTTCATCATGATCACCCCAACCAACCGGATGGTCCGTCAGGAGACGGACCTTAAGAGGAGGGTACTGTCATGATTCACGTTCTGTCCTACCTGCCATAGTTCCCTCTCCACGTCACTCCTATTAGTTGATTAAGAATATCACACTCACCTGTGTCAGTTGTATTTAAGCCCAGGCTCTGCTTTTCTCCAGCGCCAGATTATCGAACAGTTCTCCTAGTAGATTCTCCAGCGTTCCTCAATGCCTTGCTTCGTTTGGGATTTTTTGACCTTGTTTCTGGACTCTGGACCTCCGCCTCTCGTCTCGCCCCTTACCGGTATCTCCACCGCCTCTGACTCCCAGCTTCAAACCCACGCTCTGGACTCTGGACCTCCGCCTCTCGTCTCGCCCCTTACCGGTACCTTCACTGCCTCTGACTCTCGGCTTCGAACCCACGTTCTGGACTCTGGACTCTCGCCCCTCGCCTCGCCCCTTACCGGTACCTCCACTGCCTCTGACCCACGGCTTTGAACCCACGTTTTGGACTCAGGACTCTCGCCCCTTGTTTCGCCCCTTACTGGAAGCTCCGTCCATGCCCCCGGAATTCAAGGTGGGTTCGCCTTTCTTCTTATTGTTTCATGTTTGATCCTTGCTGGTTCTCATATACAAATTACTAATCGACTTGTCCTCTCAGTTTACTAAGGTGACGTAATCGCCATTGGATGTCGCGGAGTTGATGACATCACTCCTGAGATTCCCTCCAGAAAGTTTCAGTCAATTAAACTGTTAAACCGTTCTCGTAGTCTGGTTGTCACTTTGAACTTTTTGGGTTTCATAACACTTTTACTTCTTTTAACTTTTAGTTAGCTTTTTGACATTTTAGCTACTCTTAAGCCATTTGTTGCTTCAACTACTTTTGGGGCTTTAGATCATTTTTTGCTGCTTTTAGCTAGAATTTTATTACTTAAAATTAGTGAGCTTTTTGCAACTGTTAACTGGTACTAGCTACTGGCAGAGAGCTACTTACTTTGCTGAAAACATCTCCACTAACTTTATAAAATGTTTGAATCTAATCTAGTTGTAAATTATTCAAGTCAATTACTGTTGTTTTATTAACAGTAAAGCTTGTTAAGAATGACTCATTATCTCAGCTCAAGATTTAATATAAAGATTTAATTTTTATCTGAGATCCTTCAGAGACATGAAGCTGATTTTATTCTACATTGAAAGCCCAGGAGTTAGAATATCTTGACTTTTATTGTTCAAATGATTGATTTGTTTTGTTTTTTAGTTTTGGTTTGATGAAGTTTTAGTTTGCTACTGGAATATTTTTTATTGTCATTTATCTTAGAGAACTTCTGTCAGCTATGGTTGTTTTAAATGAGCTAAAGAAATAAACTCTTTGTTGTGTTTGGTCATGAAAAGGCTCGCAGACAAGCTCTGATTGGACGGATGGACAGGATCTGTGCTGCAGTAACCTCTCGCACCAACGCAGTTCTGGACAGACTTTTTCCAATCAAACCTAGACCCTCCAGGTCTCCAGAGCCTCCAGTCAGACGTTGGCCTCAGGTTTCATTGAGACGATGGAAGGTCTGTCCTCTGTTAGAGGACCCTCCAACAGATCCAGAAACATCAGAACAGAAGCCACTCCATAGTCTAGAATGTCTGTTCAGGGTCTTGGAGGACAACCTGCAGCTCAGAGAGGAGAGTCTCAGGTCCTCAGACAGCTTCAGATCCATTGATACTCAGACTCCCCGGGAGCTGAGAGCCTTCCCCCTCATCACAACACCTGATGAGGAGCCCCCCTCTCAGACTCCACCTCCACCACCCAGGAGGAGAAAGTCCCTCATCCCTGTGAGCGTTCGACGCCTCCTTAAAAGACCTGGTCAGTTCTTTGACAGTTATTCTCAATATACATAATAAAATAAATCAATGTGCACGTACATTGTGTGAGGCTTCAGAAGTAGACTGGTAGAAGTAGCTCTGAGTATTTATTTATTTATTAATTTATTTAATTCTTAAAAACAACAAAGACCATTAAAAAAATCAAAGTAAATCAATTATTGAATGAAAAAGGGGCAAAATGAAAAAGAAAAAATCGTATCTGCCCCTATTAAAAAACACTTCATTCCAAGCACTAACATCATGACTTCTTTGTTATAAATTTTGACCTGCAACCCTGCTTTAAAAATAGCCAGATTATCCTTTTATTTAACATCCCTCTGACGGCTGATCCAGCTGTTTGCAGATGATGTGCCGCACGCGCAGCGTATCCTCGTGAGAACAGAGGTTTTTTAAAAACTATGTTAAAAACATAATTCGTGCGTGCAACAGATGGAAAGGATTGGTCTGAAGTGGGGTTGTCTAGCCTCACACTGATTGACAGGAGCAATCTGCTCTGAATGCAGCGTGCATCTGTGCAGGACTCCCAATGCAGGAGTAAAAACACAAAAATAGGTGGAAATGGATCTTTTTTAGGCAAAGTGAGCGGTTCATCCGAACAAGTCTGTCCAGCCAGAGAGAAAAACATGGAGCTGCACATTCATTCTTTTTCATCTAATCTTTCATCTTTTTCAGGTTTCATCCCAACACCACCTCCACCACCCAGGAGGAGAAAGTCTCTCATCTCTGTGAGCATCCGACACCTCCTTAAAAGACCTGGTCAGTTCTTTAACGGTTTATCTCAATAAACATAATGAAATAAACCAATGTGCAAGAACACTTAACAAGAAGAAAAATCCTTCAACATATTTTAGCCTTAAACTTTTTGATGAGCAATACAACTGTGCAAAAGTTTAGTCACAACTTGATGTCTTTGTCCTGGAATGTGGAAATATCTGATGTTTTTTGCTACATATTCTTGTCTTTAGTTTGTATTTTTGTAGTTATTAAGACTAGTGTTAAATAGAACACGACTGAGAATTTAGCAGCCATGTTGTTAGTGAAACAGTCATTGATTCAGATTTTAATTTGACAGTAACAGAAAAAGAAACGGTCAGTCTTCAGAAAGCTGAACGTCAGGGGGACCACAGAGCAAAACGTTTCAAACAGAACTCTGTCGCTCTACTTCCTCGACCCGCTGCAGCTGTGGGTTCCACAAACGTGAAGACACCAGCTCCCCAGACTGTCAAAGCTCAGCCTAGATTGGACATTAGGCCACTTCCAAACCTGAGGAAAGTCTGTCTCTGGTCTTCCAGCATCTCGGCCAGGACGACTGGTAAAACTCTGAGCCAGATTCTAACCTTTCCTACCTGCACAGCAGAACTTTAGATTTGATGTTCATCTCTCATTAAGTTCTGTCAGAATAAACTAACAGCTCTGCCTGCAGGATCCATTTCCCAGAAAAGCTTCAGAGCAGAGAACAGCAGAATAATGAAATTTTCTTTTCACAGGGAGAGGAAAGTGGAGGTTCAAGCTCTGGCCCAGAACCACCCAAAAACACTGATAATCAAACTGCATGAAGTGTGTCTGACTGTCAGATGAGGTATGTTGAGACATTTCTCTTCCTGTTTCTGTTTCCTCTGAACTCTTTGGTCCACATGTGTCTCTTGGTATGGACACTTGGACCATCTGTAGTTGACGCTTGGCTCCTCACTGTTCATGCTCATTTGTACCCATGATCCTCTGTGCAGCCCTAGACACCTTCGGCTGTCTACACCCACCTGCATCACATCACATCTGTCCTGCTGAGACGTCCATGTACTCTAATGTTGAGACATCACATCTGTCCAGCTGAGAGGTCCAGGTACTCTAATGTTGAGACATCACATCTGTCCTGCTGAGACGTCCATGTACTCTAATGTTGAGACATCACATCTGTCCAGCTGAGACACCCATGTACTCTTATGCTGAGACATCACATCACATCTGTCCAGCTGAGACGCCCATGTACTCTAATGTTGAGACATCACATCTGTCCAGCTGAGACGCCCATGTACTCTAATGTTGAGACATCACATCACATCTGTCAAGCATGGACATCCATGTACTTCACCGTGGATACATCAAATCACATCTCTCCAGCTGGGACATCCATGTCCAATGGGCGCACCACCCCTACTACCGCCTAATAGGGCCATGGGACCCAGGCCCTGCCAGGCAGTCACCATGGTGAGCAACATATACCAAGGCACTCAGCCCCAGACATGAGAGCAACCAACACACCAGCAACATCTGAGGGGAGTATGACAGAGAATGAGGCACGGCACCAGTGGGGGTCCCAAGATGATCCAGGAGAGGGGCAGCCCAAGATCCAGCCTGACAGATAACCAGTCTCTGCTGTGTGCTGACGATTCTGCTTAACACTGGACTGAGGTAAGGTCAACACGCTGAATGAAATGCTACAAAGACGTGTAGAAGCTGCAGAGATGGACAGGAATTTGTATGTGTGTGTCCTTCCTCAGAAACCTGAGTCCAGCGGTGAGGACCAGCACTTCTCAGCAGCTCCACCTGCTGGCTGATGATGGGAGCCGATGCAGTTCAGACAGCAGGACCTGGTTTCACCCCATGCTTCCTCCTGGGTCTCAGTACGATGTGTTTGGATGCTGTTGCTGCAGTCAGGTCAGTTAGCCCCATCTTTAGGTCACAATTTATAAGAACACATTTACTAAGTTCAACTCATCGTTCTGAAGGAAATTTTGTAATTGAGTAATTGAATGTTAGATGCAGTATTGTATTTTTACACTTTCTGATCATTGCAGCCGTAAGTTTAAAGCAGAGAATGGGTTGGTGAGCGTCTTATCCTGTGTTCTTTCTGTAGCCTAAACAAAAATGGGTTAACTTCTGACGTCTGACGTAAAAGGTAACCCATCCAGGGGTGTAACCAGGAAGAGATGTACATTATAAGGTCAACTCATTATTAGGGAAAAGAAGTGTTTTTACAAGTTGTTAGATTTTTGCAGTCTCTGTTAGAGTCAGCCTGCTGGGCTGCTTTGTTTTGGTTTTAGCTCAAGGCCTTATGCTGAGGCCTGTGCTGTGTACTGCTGAAATTGAATGGAGTCAGAGAGGAGAATAACGCAAGTTCAACACACCAGACATCACCAAGGCATGGAACCGAACTGCCCCTGACCCAACACCAGGAGAAGTCTGATACATAGGTACGACAGCACCCACCATGCCCCCGCAAACATACAAACAAACCCACATCACTGCCACTGCAATGTCAGCCCAGCTCCACCATCACCACCCAAACAACAAAAGACATCAGTGGCCTCGCATCAGAATAAGGAACAACCCCTCCCCCAAACACACACACACACTACAAAGGCATCCCCCAGTCAGCAGGTCTGACATCCTCCCAACGCAGTGGCGAACGGGCAAGGAACCACGGAGTATGCTAAGCCACCTGGTCAATGCCAGCACCCACACCCAAGCCAACCTGCCACTACAGGCCAAGCACAAACTGCCAACAACACCAGCACCGCCACAGGGTGCACTCCACTGTCCCACCCACCTGACCTGCAGGCTGGCTCCAGGCCAGGAGTCAGAGTGGAAGGAATAAGCAGCAGAAGAAATCCAATGCAACCGGGCACTCAACCAACCCTACACCACAGACCCGGAGGCATCCAACCATGCCAGCAGTGCCCCCACCCCAACATAGCACATCCCCATCATAAACACAGCATCAGGCTGACAGGACAGCCCCCAAGCAAAGTGAAGCCACGTCCAAGATTGCCACGCCACACCGCCGATGGCCAGGCACACACCCCCAGCTGACCACCCGCCAGAACCCAGCAGCCACTCTGGCCAAAGAGCCAATTACGGCAACCAGGCTCCATGATCCAAAAATCCAAATGACCTGAGGGAACTGGAACGCTAGCCCCGCCCTCAACAACCTCCCACCGCCCCAGAGCCCACCCACAGCCCAGGCCCCGACCAAATGGTATGCCTCTCCACCCGGCCTCCAACCCTAAATAGTATACAGAGAATGTGGGTGTGGAAGGACCCATGCATACAACCACCCCCCCACCCTCAGTAATGCACCCGCACCCCAAAGCCCTGCATGAGTGGTGTTGTAATAGAGTGAGTAGAGGGATGCGGCAAGGAATGGGGAGAAAAAGGACACACCCATATAGTGCAAACCCCACATAGCCTCCCAAAATTCCCTATCTGGAAGCCAGCTCCCCCACTGATCCCAGTAGGCACCCCTCTTCCCCGAGACCCACCAAGGGAGAAAGGCCCCAATACAGATGGCAGCAGCATTGTCAGGGCCAATGGGGCCCAAGGCTATGGACAGTCACAGAGCCCCGAGAACCGACAGGAACTGGGACCAACAACCCAACTGCCCCGGAACCGTCCAGATCCCAACCCCAAGTCCCACAACCACTCTGCCGATCAAAGAAGCTACTGAATCCCAACAAAGAAGAACTAACTGGGAGAGCCACAGATGCACTGAGACACACACTACCTACTAGGAACCACCCAACAAACAAGGTACAAGGCCGAGAGGGGCAACACTCAGAACACATATAAGACTTTAGACACCAAGGCTGAGTACAACCTGCCACCTCCTATGGGCCAAACACTCATGCTGTTTCAAAAATAATTTACTGTCATTTAATTCCCTGAATTCCATGGGAACATAAGTTAAGAATCATTTGCCAGTCCCTCCAGAAAATGGCAAGCCTGCGCAATGCTGCGAATGATGCATGAATTTACATGAATTGTTGCAAACGCAGCATCGCAACTTTCTGGAGGGACTGATTTGCAGCTGGCGTTGCTGCATGAGGCTTCATAAGTAGACTGATAGAAGTAGTTCTGAGTTTTTATTTATTAATTTATTTAATTCTTAAAAACAACAAAGACCATAAAAATCAAAGTAAATCAGTTATTGAATGAAAAAGGGGCAAAAAGAAAAAAGAAAAAAAATTGTATCTGTTCTCGTACCCTATTAAAAATAATAATTAGAAAAACATCATTTTTGCACGCAACAGGTGGAAAGGATCGATCAGAACTGGGGTTGTCTCGTCTCATGGTGACTGACAGGAGCTCTGAATGCAGCGTGTATGTGTGCTGGACTCCCAGTGCAGGAATAAAAACACAAAAATAGGCGAAGATGGATCTTTTTAGGCAAAGTGAGCGGTTCATCCGAACGGGTCTGTCCAGCCAGAGAGAAAAACATTGAGCTGCACATTCGTTCTTTTTCAAAAAATGTGCGTTTCAGTGTGAAAAAAATGCAAAGTATGGCGTGTACACATCCTGGAATGTGTGTCAATGCGGTCAATGCGTGAGACTTAAGAGCCCTGTGTAAAGCTAACTTGTTAGCATTAGTGTAGTCAGAAGTTGTTTAGCTAAACTTGCTGCTCAGGTCTTTGAAATTAATCATAAACCACTTTTTTAAAGCACAATCAAATGTTTAAAATCGTTTTTTTTAAGTGATTAAAGGGGCAATATCATGTTGAAATCAACTTCATTTGAGATTTATATCATGTTATAACATCATCCCCTTATCGAAAACATACCCAGAGTATTGCTTTGATTCATTCATGCATGTTTGTGAAATCCTGTAATGTCCTGTGGTGATCATTCATGAAAACAGAAACTGCTGGTTGGTCCTTTTAGGAGCAGTTCCTCCTCTGGGCTGAGTCTCCCAGCCGAGCTTCCCTCATAATACTTCTCAGTCCAATTCTTTTCAGATTATTATTGAAAGACGATGCAATCCAAACACCAGAAGTAAGCGAACACTGTGTTGTCTGCCCAGGTAAGCTGAAAAATATCTCATGTTGTTTTGATCCATTGTTTGGTCTGTGATCTAGTTACATTCGTCTTATATTACGATCTGTGTTCTTTAATTGGCTCACACCACATTTTACTAATAAATAAATCAGCTCAACATTGATATGTGTGAGAATGACTTGGAGGTATCTTACCAGCTGAAATGTTGTCTCTGTACTCTTCAGAAAACATACTTTCCTGTTCGACGTGGAATCATTCAAGTAAGGTTCAATTGTGCCCTGAGTTGCTATTTTCCAAAACCGATATTGTATAATGTTGTGGCAATTTATTATTATTATTATTAAAACAAAATACAATGCACCTAAAACCGGTTGTAAACGGCCTGAATGTGACTGAAGCATGGGAGGTTCTCAAAGAGACAGAGACCAATTTCAAGGCGTTTAGAAACAGCTGTGTTATGAAGTCAAGTTTATTTTTGATTTATACATATAAACAGCATTTTAACAACTGACGGTGACAGTTACTTTATTTTGGTGTAGAACTGAAAAATATGCCTGAGAAACACATAATATTGGCCTTTTAAATATAATTTAAGTGACTTGACCTAAAAATGTGACTTGATATTTTTCATAAAATGCCAAAGCTAAAATTCAACTAAAAGTTGAAAGCTACGAAATAGACTTTTTGGCTAAATAATCAGTGACGTGGATTACCAGTGAATAATCTTGTGTTGGATGTCATAGATAATCCTGCTGAGGACTTTAATTTTATATTATTTTCACTTTATTGCCTTTATGTTTATTTGTCCATCTGTTAGCAGAATATCTTATGAACCACTACATATATTATTGCAACTCTCAGAAATAAATTATACAGCAGATCAACTGTTGAAGTCAACACAGCAAACACAAAAAAGCTCAACTCTGTCAAAATGCTGTGGTAATACCTGAAAGTCAAGTGCTTCACTGAGAGGTTTTTACAGTTTTACCAACCACATTATAACATAAATACATTTATTTTCATATTATTACAGCTATAAGGTACAATAAATAATTTAAATTTGAAGTGTTTTTTCACTTGATTTCACTTTATTAGTACTTTTTTGGCAAAAACAGAGATGTTTAATTTAAAATAAAGTTGTTTAATTACAGTCATGAAGCTGCTCCGATTTTACTAAAATCTGAAAGATAATTTACAACCAGAAGCATCAAATAGAAAACGGCCACAAGATGGCGCCAAAGTAAAACAAACCAAATATTTCACAGTTGAAAATGAGATTCAAAAAGCGGCTGAATGTTTGGTTTGAGAAGATCTCGTTGTTGAAAATCAAAACTCTGATTAATTCTACTCATGTAAAATGTGAGAGATAATTGCAACTAAACATCTGATTACATCTAACTGTTGGAATAAGGCAGAAGATAAAAAGTATAAAACAAACTATAAGTTAAAAAGAAAAAAAAACTCATAAGGCATATCAACAAAATACAGGAGCTGTGTAGATCCAGAATATTTATAGTATTTATTTCATCCCATTTAAGTCAGATTTCTTCTGGAGGGGACGGGGGGTTGAATACAAAGTAACTTACATTAAAATGATCCTTTAGTGACAGCAATTTTTTTATTATTTTTACTATTAAAAAAGCTGCAGTTCTCCTGATTGTTCATTAGGTGGCAGCAGAGTGGAGCAGCAGCAGGACTTCAGCAGCTCTGAAGAAGAGTTTGTCTCCAGGACTCTTCAACATCTCTGCTCATTTCAACATAAACCAAAGAAACTTAAAATTGAATAAAAGTGGTTAAAACGTAAAGATTTTCACATCACAAAGGAGAAGAAGCACAATAACAAAAAATAAACAAATGGGCGGTATTGTCTTCACTGTTTTCTATTAAATTAGGACAAAAATAAAAGTTTTGGGGGGGTGTTCTTGATGGGTTCAACACTATAAATTCAAAAAATATTCATAAGTCATTCATACATGTAGAGTAAGCTGCATAAAAAAACATATAAAAACATTGTGTTCTTGTGGAGTCTCCAGCGTCATACAGCGTGACTCTGAGTGTGTGTGTGTCGACTTTATGGGGCTACTCAATAAAAGCCGGGCTGTGATCCACCAGTGTGCATTCATCATCCCATTACGGCGACAAAACCCGGCTCCGGCTGCATGAAAGGTGGAATGAATCACCGACGTTGAGCCGTCAATAAAGTCATTTCTGCGTCTCTGCGGCGTAGCGCCCCCCCTCCATTATTCAACCAGCTTTATCAGCACCTTGGAAATTACCGGCGGCTCGTAGCTCGGGCCCTGCCTCGCTGTGATTAAGGGCCCTGCCATGGAGGGCTGACAGCAGCTCCGGATGGACCTGGGCTTTTTTTGATTTTTATTTTTTATTCGGGGGCCCGTTTAGTCCATGTGTTCATCCCAAGGAGCATAGCGCCCCCCACTTGCCCCTCGGCCCCGCCCCCTCCCTCCACCTCCAGGCTGAAGACTAATTAAAAGCTATAAATGATCTTCTGCGGCGGCAGATAAGAGCGAACTGAGAGCTCATTGAGCCGCGGAGATACTGTCCTAATTGGAATTTAATTAAGTAGCCAGAGCTTGGGCGCTCGGTACTGCGGGATGAAGATTTCACCGCAGATCAACACGTCCGCACTTCCTCCGCACTTATTATCACTATTAATATTATTCTTCCTCCAAATCACCCAATTAGTGCTTTAAAACATCCATTTTTATCGCAGCTTAAAGCTTTAATTATTACGCGTATTAAGAAGTTTTTTTTTTGTGTTGTTCATTTATTTTAAACTAAAACTTAAAAGAAATACAAAATATAAAAAAGACATTAGGAAATACATGCTTTTTTTTCAATTTACATTTAAAACTGCATTTTTTTTCCTAAAGCCGTTTTACACAGTTTTTTCTTTTTAAGTAAAAAAAAGAAAAACAAAAGCTTATGAATGTCAAACTAAACCTTTTTTCTTTATTTTAGTAAGCTACTTTTAGCTGATGTGGCTAAAATAATCCTTGTTTTTGTTGTTTTCTGGCTTCGAGCTCTTCCTTCTTATTGATCTCGCGCTCTGATTGGACGGCTTTAATTGTGACAGGGACGATCTCTACGTCTGATTGGCCCGCGGCGCACGCGCGCACGTGCTTCCAGCGGGGTGTAGGCAGAATGAAAGCGCACGCGGAGAGGCGGGTGAATGAGGGGGTTTTAGGAGAGTTCGCGGAGACTGGAGCGGAGAGTCTCGGTTATTTGTTGTGGAGCTCGGAAAGGCGACGCCGCTCGTATGTTCGGAGACATGTCGCCGCAGTGAAAGGTGTCAATGAACGCGGGTTTTTATCCGAACCAACGGGCTCGGTTTGCATGCTGTCCGACTAATTTGGATCAGGAAGAGGGGAGGGAGAGCCGGCAACAAGTGGACACTTCTCCTCCCCATCAGCAGCGATGGAAGAGCACAAGGAGCCGACGGAAGACGAGAACGGCGCGTCGCTGTCGCCGAACCTCCCGTCCCCGGCTCTGATTCTGCCCCACCACCAGGCCGCTCAGCAGGCCCACAGAACCACGAACTTTTTCATTGACAACATCCTGCGGCCGGACTTCGGCTGCAGGCGGGAGCCGAGCTGCCGCAGCCAGAGTCTGCCCGCCGGCGGCCTCTGCCTGGACTCCAGCAGCGACAGCGCCGCGTCGTCACCCTCTTCGTCTTCCGCCGCGTCGTCGCCGAAGTCGCAGCAGAGCTCGGCGAAGCAGGGCGAAGGCGCGAGCCGATACTCGGACAGCCCGTCGTCCATCGTAGTTCTGAACGGCGGGACCGGAACCCCTCCGCCGATAACGAAGGAGTCTCAGCCGCTGCTGTGGCCCGCCTGGGTCTACTGTACCCGGTACTCGGACCGGCCCTCATCTGGTAAGGCGCTAGTGGACCGGACCGAGCCGGCCGTCGGATGGATGTGTTCAGGCTACTGTCGGAAAATAGGAAATCTAAAACACGCCGATAAAGATAATGTATATTAAAATTGAACATATTTTTAAAGAAATTTTTTTTTATTATTTAATTAATCATATTTTTATTAAAACTATACTATATTTTAGGGTAAATTTAATTTAACAAGAAATCCTGTTTTAATCATAACTTATGTTTTAAAACTAATGTTTTATTCAGTTTGTCCTTAATTTTATTTTTTAAAAACAAAACGTCAAACATGATTTATTGTCAAATTATAAATTTGGATTAATCCTTTTTTTTGGACAAATAAAAATCTATATTTACATAAAATAGTTTACCAAATTAGTTTTAATTTAATTTATAAGCACTTTTGTTTTTAGAATGAAAATAAGTTTGCTCTAATTTTATATTAAAAATACTAGAATGAGTTGAGTTAAAACCTCAAATTGTCGTAGTTTAAACATTAAAATTTGCTCCTAAAAAAAAAAAAAAAAGATTATCGGCAGACAATAAAAACAAATGAGTATGTATGGTTTAAAAATGTTCACAATTTTTAATTAATAGGCAGCGATTGGTGGAAAAATTAAAGTTTTAGACAAAATGGAAGACAATGTAAATAAGCACTAATAGTGAGCGATTAAATTAGATTATTAGTTGTAATTTATCTAAAAAGGTTTTTTTTTTAAATAAACATTCTTGGTAAATTAGGCTGTAATAACAGTAACATAGTTTTAATGTTTTCATATTTTAGCAGCATTGCCCTGTTTTAAGTCTTTTAAGTTTAGTTTTTTATTCTAAGCTGCCTTTTTGTGCGGCAGCTGTTGGTTGGGGATTTTTTTGGCTAAACTGCTGAAATTTACACAATATTTAATGACGTTTTATTATAAAGAAAACCTTTTTGTTTTAGTGGAGCGAACAAGTTAAATACATTCATACCTGACTTATATTTATTTAAATAGGATAAAGAGTTGTATGATCATCATATTAACATTTTAATCTAAAAGAAAACTTGTATTTATTTAAAGGTTATCTTGCAATTTAAATACTGCTATCACAAAAATATGGTTGCAATTGTTCCCTCCCAAAAATAGTTTTGCTTTGGTTTATTGTAATAACAATGTAATGTCTGACTGCTAACCTAATTTAATTTGTGTAATAATAATTTGATGGTCATTTAATAACATTTTAACCTAAAAAAAGGCAACACATTATGATTTCAATGTTGCCTATTTTGTAAATAACTGAATACAAATGTTGTAAAAGTGCAAAATAAATACTTATAACCTAAAAACATAATAAAATAATGTTTAGTGGTAACCTTGGAAAGTAAATATATACATACCTCCTGCTGATGTTTTTTACACTAAAATTCTATTGTTTTAAGTTTTAATTTAGCTTTCGGTGTAGATATAATCAAGTGTGGCTGCTTGTGTTATTTAGTGACAAGATAAGTCATTTTATTCACATTTTAGCCTTTAAAAAACGGTATGTCATATTTACTGGTTTTGGAGTCATGCCCAAAAAAGGTAACAAGGAAGTGGCTCCAATAAAGTTGATTAATAATAACAGGTGCTAAAGTCGACCAATCAGTGAGGGAATGACTTATTGAATAAACAAGGTTGTAAAACTGTGAAATAAACAAGTTAAAGAGACAATTAATATTTAAGGAATGAGTGGCTGCAAAAATATGATGGAACCACGAAAAGTAGCCTAGTTTTTTTTTATTATTGACTTCATACATAAAATTATCCCCTAGCATAAAAACATTTTAGTTGTAAACTATTTATAAAAATAAAAAACGGAATTATTTTAGGGTAAAATGTTAAAACAGACATGCATTAATGTTTTTCTGCTTTAAGCTACAAATAATCAATAACGTACGTTTTTAGGCTTAACTATAAATAAAATGATCAAATAATTTATATTGAAAGTTAGCAATTACGAATGTGTTTACTGTGTAGGATATATAAAATTAAAAACTTTATACATTTTGAGTCTAAGGCATTATCATCCTGTTTGAAATAAAGCCACCATGTGGACATAAAAACCCAGGCTTCAATGTACTTATTCTTAGTTACATAAAATGTCTTTTTTGCCTCAAATGTTGAAACAAATTTTTGTAAAATTTATGTAAACTCTCTCCTCCCTGACTCGTCGTTGGTATATTGGGGCATTTTCTTGACCTACATTTGAGCTTTTCAGAGCAAAAGAAAATGCCAGAGTTTACTCTAGTAAAAACGGGAAGAGTTTAACTCTTTGTGCCCTTGGTTTCCCGGCCTTATAGAATAAATATGTTTTCTTTCTATTGTTGTTTCCACGCCAGGCCCAAGGACACGGAAACTGAAGAAGAAGAAGAGCAGCAAGGAGGACAAGCGGCCCCGGACGGCGTTCACGGCTGAGCAGCTGCAGAGACTCAAAACCGAGTTCCAGGCCAACCGGTACATAACGGAGCAGCGGAGGCAGTCCCTGGCCCAGGAACTGAACCTGAACGAGTCCCAGATTAAGATCTGGTTCCAGAACAAGCGGGCCAAGATCAAAAAAGCCAGCGGCTACAAGAATGGGCTGGCCCTGCAGCTCATGGCGCAAGGACTTTACAACCACTCCACAACCACGGTGCAAGAAGACAAGGAGGAGAGCGAGTGAGGGGCCCGGACTCTGACCCTCAGGGGGCCCCACGGACTCTATGCTGATGGATACCAGTTGGGGGGAGGCGGGAAAGAACTGCTATTTAAAAAAAACACAGATTGCTGTTTATGGTAACAGTATATGGACATAATTATATAATTAAAATTTATATAGCCACACAGTTATCATGTTGTACCACAGCATAACTTGATTTCAGGATCATTTCTCAAACATTTTTTATTTTATTTTTCCCCCTGGTTTTTAGGATGTCTGGTTTTTTATAGATGCATCGTGACTTCCTGTCGTTTTCATTAAACAAGAGCAGTCCACAGACTCAAAACAAGCCAAAGATTTTAATATGTTCACATGTAGTCTAAAATAAAAATAATAATAATAAAAAAAGAGAAAAATAAAAGAGTAGCTTATTCTTTTTGTACTCGTGTCTACAAATAAAAATAAAAAATGCAGGTCGTGGAAACCAAAATTTCCTTTCATTCAAAAAAAAAAAAAAATTTTTTTTAATAGGCCAATTTCAATATAGTCACTCATTGCGGAGAAGCCACATTAATGAATTTTTTTAAAAATTTTGGGGCGGGTTTTTGTATATTTATAAATGTCACACACTGTTAAATGTGCCTCCGATTCTCGGTTGTCTGCTTGGATAATATTTCACTCATTAAACTATTCCGGTTGTTTACAAGGTGGTGCTTTACGCTCCTGGTTGTAAAGTCACTATATTTACAGCGTGAGCCACAGAGGCCTTATCGTGGTGAGGAGGAAGCACGGTGTTCGTCTAGGAGTTGTTTGGGCCTGCAGAATATTTGTAGGTGATTGTGTAGAAACTGGCTAGTGTTTCTGTTCAAAACGTGAAAAAGGGGATCTTTCAAATTACAGTTGTCTCCGGTACTGTCACAATAAAGCAAGGTACAGATTTCAGTTTCAAAGAGATGTAAATTAGAGAAGAGTGTGTGAAACAACTTGAGCAGAATAATGAAGGTGATTGTGTAAAAGTAACTGTCTCATGTTTTCAGCTAAAAAGGATGTTTTTTAATTTTTTAATGTACGTTGTCTCCGGTAGTGCAGTATTAAAGCAACATATAAATTTTAAGTTTCAAGTGCATATTAAATAGATAAAAGTGTTGTCAGTTTGTGCAGATAAATTCAGGGTGATTATATAGAAACTGGCTGCAGTTTCTGTTTGAAACACGAATAATGGTATTTTTTAAATTACTGTTATCTCCGGTTGTATGACAACAAAGTACACATTTAAGTTTCAAATAGTTGTTTTTATTTGAAGGTGTGTGTTTCAGCTTGAGCAGATGAATTTAGGTGATAGTGTGGCAACCATTGCTTGTGCTCTTTTTAAAACCTTGTGGAAAACAGCCTATTTGAAATTACCCTTGTCTCTGGTAGTGTCATGATAAATTATGTACAAACGTAAGTTTCAGACAGTTATAAAGTAGGTAAAGGTTTCTGTTTCAGTTTGATCAGATAAATTTAGGTGATTGTGTAGAAACTGTCCCGTGTTTGTTAAAAAAGTTGTGGAAGACGAGCTTTTTTGATTTACTCATGTCTACTAACTGTCTCTAATGGTAGCATGTCAATAAATCAACCAACACACTTAATTTTCAAACAGATAGGTAAAGATGTGTTTCAATTCAAGCTTATGTGTTTAGGTATTTTCAGTTCAAAACATGAAAACGCTTATATTTTCTTGCAAAAGACAGTTGTTTTTTTTGTCACCGTTGTCTCTGGTAGTAAGACAATAAAACAACAAACATAGTTTAGTTAAAATGGAATGTAAATTAGGATAAAGGGGTGTTTTAGTTTGAGCAGATAGTTAGGTGATTGTGTAGAAACTGGCTGGTGTTTTCTGTTCAAAATGTTGTGGGAAAACATAGATTTTATATTTAATTTTTTTAATTACCTCTGTCTCACTTAGTGTTGCATTAAAGCATAAACATATTTAGGTTTACAAATTATGTAAACTGGAAAAAAGTTGCTTTTTTATTGAAAATGTAATTTTTTAGAGACAACTTGTACACCAAATCCAAACAATCAATTTTAACAAAAAATGTTATTTTAAACCAATATACCCCCCCGGCACACCCTTTTTTGACACAAAATTCATCTTTTAAAAAATTAAAATTTAAAAAATCGCACACATAATATACAAATATATTGAAGACTTTCCGTATTACAGTTAAATCTTAAATTAATCATTTGAGCAGTTTTTAAGTATTTTTACATGTAACCAAATCACATAAACTCTATAAAGTTGTGTTAAAGAGTACAAATCAGAAATCTGGCACCAGGTTGGTTGTTTAAACTCCCTCCTGCACTTCATTTCTGCTTATCGCACACGTCCGGTTGATCTCAGATCAAGTTATTTAATTAAACGCTAACGAGCCTGCAAAGTTCAGCTGTGGACGAGTTCACGGTCTTTTTGAGCTTTTTAATTATTTCAAGTGCTGCGTTCTGCTCTTTCTATAGGAGTTAACAGGCGTACAGATGTGAGTGGTAATGATAATCAGTGATGAGCGAGACTATTTACCTTGGCTGCACAATATCAACATTGCAAATAACTGCAATAAATCATATTTATTCTAAGGTGTACCTCAATATACAAAAGTAGGGCATATTTTTTTTTTTCTTTTACTGATGTCAGCATTGCGTTTGGGAGGAAAATCCAAATCTTTTTCAAATCACATGGAAAAGAAACATTATTTAACTCCAAGTTTGTTGATTAAGAATATAAGTTGTAAATTTGAATTCATTTTTCACAGAACAAGGGCAAATTTGGCGAAAAATACAAAACGTATCGTAATAAACGTCAGCTTATCCCTGCAGCTATGGTAAACCTCTGGGGGGGTCGGGTCGGTGGAGGAGTTTTCACCTGAGGCCCTCTCAGCAAAATTAGTCTCAGTTTAGCGCTGCTGCCTAATATCTTATTTGAATGAATATTCATAGGACCTGATTCTGCTTTGACGACAAATTTGAGTGTAAAAACAAGAAACTCAGTGTAAAAATGTGGCGCTCTTATTTTCTTCCATACGCTTTTTAGTCTCGAGGGCTAAAAACAAGAGGTGTTGGTTATGTTTAGAAAACGGGTCTAATGTGATTCTAAACGTGGTTTCTGCGGCCATCTGGCTTGCATGTGTGAGCAGAGGTGACGAGACGAGCCCGGATCGTCACGGTCAGCCGACCCCGTAGCTCTAATATTGTCATGATAGTTTCCTTCCCCGCTGCGAATGCGGAAGAGGCTTCTTATGACAGTGTATTTAAAATTCATACAATTATGAAACAGCGGGAGGATTTCTCTCACCCCACTTCTCTCCCTCCCACCTTGTCATTGAGGAAGCCGAGGGTTTATCTGTAAAACAAAGAAAAGCCAGGGATCGTTTGCATAGTTAGCATAGTCTGCCTCGCAGGCACAATATGGATTTAATTTATATGCAAATGAAAGCAATAAAAAGGGGAGAATACACACTGGAAATCTCTTCCGTTTAAAAAAAAATGGGGGGGGGCTTGAACTCAGTGCAGGTAGCAACAATCGCAGAATGATGAATTAAAAACAAAGAGTTGTATAATATATTAAAAAATTTGCAAAGTTTGAGTCGCCTTTGTAAGTTGAAAAATTTTAGCAAACAACCAAATTTTTGTTTTGTTTATTAAGAATGTTTATTTGAGCAAAAACTAAACACATTAAATCAAAATTTGCAAAGGTAACGATATCACAAAGTAAAAATATACACTTTGATCGCGGTTGTGACACCTTTAGGTTTGAGAAAATGCTTCTGAACTCATGACTGACTAAAAAACATCAAAAATGTGCTAGCTAAGCTGTCCTTCACGTGACGTCAAGATGTGGGGGCAGGTGGTGGTGGGGTAGTGCAACTCTCCAGGTGGTCCGCAGGTTAAATGTTTAATCGATGTCGGGCCTGCTTCTGGAAAATAAACATCAACACAAACGGATGGACCTTCGAGCTCCATTCGGATAAACAAAATGAAAATGCGGAGGTACAAAAGCGAGCTGAAAAAGGAGAGGGGGGGGAGTCACTGGGACTGAACACACACACACACACACACATACAGACAAAGCCGTTTAAAGGGCTCTTTAGATCACTACCCTGTGACGGCGCTGCTGCCTCCTCCTCCTCCTCAAGCACAGAAGAGTAAAAAAAACAAAAAACAAAATAAAAGCTCCTCCGTGTTTTATTTTTTATTTATTTTACTTGAAACTATATACTGCACAAAAATCAACAATGGAAAAAAAATCTCTTCTTATTTATGCTTATAGTTTTTGAATTTAATTTATGTTAATTATTTGATGCAACAACATATTTGTTTTGTGTCACATTAGCTGAATTGCTGGGCCACGGTTTCCTAAAGAAAAAAAGAAACATTAGTCAAGAAAGTAACATTTTATTTTAAACATATTAAATCTAAATAAAAAGGCAGTCTTTAGAGTGTATGTGGGGATACACAAACGGCTGGTTTATAAATCAAAAATAATTAGAATTTTAAGTTTAAAGGTATTCACTGCAAACTATAAGTTTATCATGAACTTTATCAGCTTGTGTCGTTTGAAGACATCAACTCCATTAGTTTTACAGATATAGATTCTAAACTGAGGGTATGCACACAAAGTAAACAAATCACCTATTATTGGAATACTTTACTCAACAAATCAAAGTGTATATGCAAACGCATAGATTGTTGACTTTTTTCAGTCACTTCGGCTGTTTCCATAGGTAAACATGCACACATAGATGGCAGCCATTCACAAATTTAGTCAAATATTTTTAACAAAAAAAAAACAAAAAAACATTGATATAAAAAACAACTTGTGTGGCGTAACTTTATATTTGTTTTTTATTTTGTTTTAACTGGTTTTCAATACATTGAAATGATTATCTTTAAATATTAAAATTATTAACTAAATATTTTTATAAGCATTTTAAATTATGGTTAAAAAAATTCACCAAAAAACAAAAATTAACAATTTCAGAAAAATAGGGCACCTTCCTCACCTAATGCTAAATGGTTAGCGTTGCATTTAGCAAGTATTTGCTAGTTTTTTTTATTTGAACCAACTGTCTGACTCAGCTAAAGTTTACCTACTAGCATTACCTTTAGCAGGTGTTTTGCTAGTTATTTTGTTTTAAATTGCCAAAATTAATGTTTAACAAACTACCAAGTGACAAATTTAAATGTTTATTTAACATGTGAAATATTTACCGTATGTGCTACAAGTGCATTTTGTTTAAGCGTGAGCTGAATGCTTCAGTAGCTAGTTTATGTAGCATGTGCTAGCCCCAGAAAAGCTTCCTAAAATCTTTAACTTTAGCTTATTAGGTACAATGATCTCTATAACACAACACATTTTTTATGTTTTTTTTTAACCAAAATTATGAAATTTCCATAAAATTGTTACAAACAAAAGCACACTGCACAGTAAGGTATTTCTAAGAGTAATAAAATTAAAGCTCCAAAACATTCTTCTTGTTTTGACAAACAGAAATGAACAGTTGGGTTTAATAATTAGTTTGTATTAGAACAGGTCATAGCTCTAATAAAAACAACACAACTAAGATTTTAGTTTGACACTGATTTTGTTGCGAATGCTTTTTATCCTCAGAAGGGTTCAGGACCGGTTTCTTATCATGGAAGGGAAATTTACTCTTGGCTCATTGTGGCCTGTCAACGGGACCGCACTATCTCAGACCGACACACACAAATGGACAAAGGTGGCATTGAGAGGGAACCTCCCACAGTGCAGCTGAGTGTCCAGGGGGGCTCGCCGCTCCAACAGCCGTGATCTCACCGCGCTAAATCCAGATTACATGGGGGATATACGCAGCGCCACTTGTTTACATCGCCCGTCAGGGCTGGGAGGGGAGGGGTGGTAGAGCGACGCTGCAAACTGAGTCAAAAGTTTAACAAGAAGCTCAAATGTTTCTGCGTTAGTCAACGTTTGTTGTTAAAACTGCTCACGTTAACAGATGGCTTAGATGCATTTTTATTCTCACGATCCAAAAAGGTTTTATAGAGACAACAGTGAAGACAGGAACTCCTGGGATTCCCTACGACGTTTTTTTCCATTTTTAAAACAATTAGTTATATTTTGTGTGTGTATGTGTTATGGGAGGAAGGAGGGGGGGGGTCACACACCTTTGCCTCTTCCTCTTCTTCATGCCTCTAACATGTGGAAACACCTTACCCTCTTGCTCCGACGAGCACTCAAGAGTCTTCATTTGTGTCCTTCGTCATTAAAACATCAACGCTGCAGGTAAAAGTAGCATTTCTTTAGCGTTGTATCAGCTCTGTAGTATTTACCTACAAGGTCAGACTTGTGTGTTGTCCATCTGGTTGGGCTACTCCTCTCACACTTCAAAAGCAAGATGAGGCTCGTGGATCTCTGCCTTTTCCTCTCCTTTCCCCTCATTCCATCTTTCTTCGCGGCGGCCCAGAGGTGGCGAGAGGTGATGCGGGGAAGCGATTAGTCATATTCGATTTACATACGGCTGTCACAGGACTCCTCCGGGGCCCAAGAGCTGATGTCATCCCGTGCGTGGGGCCCTGTGTGGCGAACCCGGTGCATGGGAAGACTTTTCTCTGTCATGAGTGTGAGGGGGGTGTAAAGAACCGTCCCCTCTTGGGAGCAGCATTGGTGTTTCAGCCGTATGATGAATGTGAGGCAGGACTTTTTTATTTTACGTGTGTGTAGGTTGTGAAGATAGTGGATGGGCTTCTATAGCACCGGGCTGGTCCAGTGTCGAAGGAAGGCAGCTAGATTGTTTAAAGTTGAGCAACCAGTTTGTTTGTTTTGGAAAAAATAAAAGGCATTCCGATTTTTGTTACCTGTTACTGAAAGGCATAGCACACAGCTAATCAACCTTAGCTAAGACCGAAATTACTTCAAAACCGAGCTAAAGTTTGGTGAAGTAGTATCTGAAAGTAATACTTAGTCTCTAAGTGGTAACACTGTTGGAAGTTAGCAAAATACTTTGTGAATCCTTGAATGTACTTCTACAACCTCATTCAAGATGGCTACCGAAGCTAATCCTTCAGTAAAAAAAGCAGTGATAACTCGGTCAGTTTTAAAGATATGGTTTAGGTTTTAGCACAATATCTACATCCAGAGTTTCATTAAGATCTGTTCCGAGGTTCAAAAGATATTTTGCTAACAGGCAGACAAGGTCGACTGGAACTGTTTGTGTTATTTGTTAGTGTTCGAAATACGTCGACATATATTTTATTCCAATATCTGAAACTGGCTACGTTTTAGCCATTTTTGTAATTTTCTAAGTCAATTGGCTGTGGTGGCCATCTTAAGTCAGTCAGAATTTGTGCAACAGTTCATGAGATATTTTGCTAAGAAACATACAAATGCAAGCAAATGAAAATGTAGCACCTGCTGTTAAAAGATAGTAAAAAAAGTGGCTGTGTCCAAAGGCCGAATTTGTCGGCCGCTTACATCACAGCGCCGTGACTGAGGCTGTCCAAATCCTAAGACTCCTCTGAAGCGGCCGACAAATGCGTCCTTCCTTTGCCCCAAATTCAAGGACTGGTCCGATGGATCCTTCCCTGGCCCACCATATCCCATAATGCATTGGGGGCCGACCAGAGATTTTTTTCTGCTAGTAATGGTGGTCGAAGCAAGAGAAAGGAATACGTTTTCAATAAAAATCTGGCAGTATAAAAATTTAAAGTTTCAAGCAGTTAATACTTTTATCATTTGTATAAAAGTGTTTTTAAATACTATTTTTGTCAGAAAAAAAACAAGCTGGTTTAGCGAAATAAACATGCACCTACGGTGGCTCCATTAGTTATTCAAATATTGCCTTTAAGTTAATTTTATTGTTTTGTGACTTTTATAACACTAATATATTGATATTTTTCTAATTTCGATTTAATTTTGCATCTGTTTAGCATCGTCACGGTTGCTAGGCAACCAGACATACGTCGTATTAAGGGCGTTTATAAAGCTGAAGGCTAGACCATCCAAATTCACAGCGGTCTTCACGGTCTACCAAGGACCCGGCCCACCTTGACCGGGTAGGCCAGGTTCTTCGGAGGACCCGGTCTCCCATTTTGGACACAGCCAATGTTTTTTAGCTTTCTTTCTGTGATTGACTAACATTAAGAAAAAGTTATTTTTTACAGTAATTGATCTATTTAAAATACATTTTCAAAGGGGCTTAAAGGGAAAACATTTAAACGCAAAAGAGCAAACATAAAGACACACAATTAAAAAAAGAAATGTTGCTGTTTTGTTGAGCTAGTTAGCTAGGCTGTTAAATTTGATATTTGTCCTGAATGCTGATTACCTAACAGCTAATATTAGAACAAACTTTACAACTGGTGAATTAGCATTTTTAATAACTTTTAAAACTGTTAACAGACCAATTAATTTCTACTAAATGAGGTTTTGCCAACTTTTAGTCCGCTAACAGTTAAGTAACAAACTAACATCAAGAGGTTTGCGTCAGTCCAATTTGAAGGACATGAAGACGTGTGACACAAACTCAGTGACAGTTGTTTCAGCAGTTATCGATTAGCAGCTAGTGTTAGCTTTTGCTTATATTTACTTGTTTAGTATTAGTTTCCACTAAATTGTACTTGTTTAGCCATTAAACGTTACCTTCTGTTATTTTTGTTGACATATTTAGCAGTTTAGCATTAGCAAAGGTCTATTGTTTAGTTAGCAGATTAAGAGTTAGTGAAGCAAACTGTTTGGTTAGCTGTGCCCACCACTGCCCTAGCAGGTGAAAACATATGAGCAAAAGTGAACTTGTACAATATTTTTATGACAAAATGAATACAAAAAAAATACAAGATAGTATTTTGTAATTTTTAAGTATTTTCTAATTTATGTAAAGGTTAATTTTGTTGACAATGAAAAACACTGATGTAAAGGACAATTTGAGGGTTCAAATTAATCCAGACAGCATTTTTAACAGATATTAGTATTATTTCTTGCACAAACTTGAATAAAGCTTAAATAACAAATTGTTCGTAAACAACAATCTGTATCCACAACATAAAGGCAGCCGTTACAAAACACCTCCAGGGGTCAGAAGCCATTTGCCCAGAAACAACAAGGAGGTTGTGAGGTTTACAACGAACAGCCTCTGGCAGGGATCCAGAGGAGGAAGTCCAAGTTATTTATGAAGCTTTCCTTGACGAAAGACAGTTCAGCGTCTCTGACGTACTCGGAGAATCCAGCTCAAACGACGAACGCCGTTTGATATCGAAGTATTGTGTCACTCATCACGGGTTAGTAGCCCAGAGTTTCCCTTAAATATAAGAATTTAAAGCTTCAGCGACATGCCTGTACACATCAGCTTCACAAACACACACATACACACACATACACACAGGGGTGAGTCGTTTTGGTTCCAGAACCGACTCATCTCTGAATCTGGGCAGCAGAATGCAGGACCGTGAATAACTGTTTTTACGCTAAGCCAGCACAATGTGTGGTCTAAGCATACACTCTGAAGCACTCAGCGTGTGTGTGTGTGTGTGTGTGTGTGTGTCATATTCATCATTCTGTTTTGTTGTCACATACATGTGGGTGTGATTATTATTCACTGCGACACGTTTCCTCAGAATAAAAAGGCTCAACACCACATGTTGTTGTGTAAATATCAGATAATGAGTTCGTTCAGATGGATCTTTATTAAGTAATCTGACTTTTTTTAATCACAAACAGTTAGAGTCAGATTTTATCCTTTCAGCTTCGGGTGGCCGGACAGTTAACACCAATTAAAACTTCTAAACCCATTGATAAACTTTAACTAGTTATTATTAAGTTGTTGTGACCCGTTTGCTGTGATAAACAAAATCTAGGTAATGTAATACAGTTTATATGATGCTACATTCTATTAAGTGTTTATTAATATGTTTACTAATTTGTTAACCTTTATTAACCTGTTTATAAATTGCTTTATGAATATGTTATGTTATTATAAAATTAGGATTTTAATTAAATTGTAACATTCACTTGCGAAACAGTGAGCCCTCTATAATGTCTAAACAGCTTTTATAAATGCTTTATAAAGAGTTTAGAAACTCTGGGATAACCTGTTTTTAAATCATTAATACAGCTTTTATAAAATTACCCTGTTTTTTATTTTTTTTCCCTTTTATTTCCCTCTTTTTTGGTCTTTAAAGTAATATTTACCTTACAGAGGATTATTGTCAACAAAAACATTTATTCTTACAATTTATGTATAAAGACTGACCATGTTTGTGCTGCTTGTATGCTCAAAAACAAAAAACTAGTTTTATGCTAAAAAAAAGTAAAAGCATTTATGAAGATGAAAAAGTTTGATCCCCTAAATCGTGTTAAGTCTTATATAAATAAAAATAAAATAAATAAATCAATAAAAAAATAGTTGATGATTTTCTTTTGAAAATTAAGATCCAGTTTAAAAGATGCACAGATTACAGTTTTGTGGGCTATGTCCAATTTCTGTTTTATTTCTGTTTCTTTTAATCCTCCCGCTGCCTCAGGCCTCACTTTGACACCAGGGCAGCAGGAGGGGTAAAGTACTATAACTACAAACAAATATTTTTCTAACTCCTGGATGATCCAAATGTAGTGTAGTGTTGATTTTCAGTGGCCCCCTTATTAAAACAAAAAGATGTATCCATTAAGTTTGAGTCAACTTCACTCAGAAAACATCTCACTGCTAGCCTCACTAGCCGCTCTGCATTGATTTAAACTGGAAAATACAAAGAACTTTTCACTACTGCTCAGCTGTGGTGCATTCACTGACCACCCTGATCCGTCAAATCATCTGTTCATTGGTCAAACTTAGAACTGCCTGATTAATCAGGGAATTCATACATTTGATATTTTCGGTCAATTAATCCATATCTTGTTGTAAATCATCTTTATTTTGACAGAGACAAATGTGATCAAATGTTTTTTTTTTCCCCAGGGTCAAAAGTCAATTTTTGGTGGTCTTTTTTTAAATTTAGGCTTTCTTTCTCTACTTCGCAGTTTTGGCTTAACAGGTGTGAGGCAGAGCACCTGGATCCTGGCTGTGACTAATCAAAAAAGGGTGAAAGTTCAAACATGCAATACGTCAAAACCCAGATCTCATAAAATGCAAAGAACGACATAGAAAATAACATAAAAAACTTTTATCTAAATTCCAACCCAATTTGTTTTCTCCTTCACCTCGACCTGCCTCTATCAAGAATCATCGAGAACAGCTGGCTTGAAGAAAAAACAAACATCAGAAGAGAAAATGAGCAAAGAGGAGGAGGAGTAGGGGGGGAAAGGGAGCAGAAGGGAGCTGAAAGTCCTGCGTTTTCCTGTCAAAACTGTGTAGCTGAACTGCAGATGTTTGCCAACTGAAGAAGAGCCATATCTAACAGCTGGTCAGGGATCAGATCGGTGTCAGACCACCTCCAACAGCAACACAAAACCAGAGACGCTTTTGGGAAAAATGGTTTTAAGAAACCGATTCTGATACAAGTCTGGACATGAGGAAAAATTTAAGAATTACAGAGTAAAGCCCCAAAAAAGTAAGTTTTTCAACTTTCATGCATCATCTTAGTCCTAATTAACAATAGTGGCTTATGTTACCTAAACTCTACAGCCGGCAAATCAAGTTTAGTCCCATTTTGTTTTGTGCAAAACCCAATAACCTAAAAACTATGTCACATTGACTGTTAGTTAAGTCTTATATTCGTCTTCCATATAACATTATTCACACAATGCATTCTGGGGATGATGAAGATGACGATGGGTTACAGTTCAGTTGAGGCTAAAACACAAAGAGTCAAGACTAAAAAAAGCTATAATTTGTATCAATAAAGTTATAGTTTATATTAAATTCTGTGTTCTGCACAATACATGGTGGTTACTTTGGTCTTAAATTGGTCTTAAGGTTGTTTCATCATCCTTTAAACGATGACATTATTTTTTTATCTTTTTTAGTTAACCCTTATTATTGGTGGATTAAAATCTGGTTGGTTGACGGATATTTAGAGGTCTTATACTAGCATACAAGCTCATTCAGAGTCTTAAAGGTTATAAATCTATGGCTCATGGCCGATACGATGCGTATTGAGATATGCCACAAACTATCTGATTTATCAAAAACAGATGTGCAGCAACAACTGATAAAATAATGCAGATACGGATCATTTAACAGAGTTAAGTTGTAGATACTTACTGGACTACAATTTAGAAAATGTGTGGATGGTTTAATGTAAAATACTTGAAACTAAAAACTGCATTTACACAAATAGTTAAAAAGAAAAAGCAGAACGCAGGGCTGCATTAAAGCTGATATTTTGCATTTGAAAGGTCTTTTTCCTTAAGTTGTATTTGAAGACAGATGTGAAAAACCACAGCTTTTCATTATACAGTGTTAAGTCAAGCCACATTGTGTCTTCTCTGGACTTTTTCTGACTTCTGACTGAGCTGAGAGACAGATCACAGGAAGGAGGCGTGCTGATAGCCGTTACTGGTTGGTATTTCAACTATTCTCTTTAAAATGATCAGTTTTGAATTTCAGAAGGAAACATGAAAACAAACTCTTAATATTGCCTTTTCACACACATTCACACACACTGATCACAGCCTCTTTCTTATTTTATTTCTAATCAATCCATGGATCTCTGTGCAGACTCCTTAAAGACTCGATGGGGAAAGCAGAGTGATTGTTTTTCCATTAAGTAATAATACTGATACGCATACAGCCACAGGTCGATGCAGAGCTCATTATAGCTGCGGGCTGCTAATAATTAACCACTAATGTGCGTAGAAGCAGGCCCCCAATGGGCCCACGGGTAAAGAGGCGCGTGCCCCCCCTGAGGAAACCAACGCAGAAGCTTGATTCTAGCGTTTATTTGGCTCACTCGCTTCACAAAGGAACAAGAGGCCGCAAGACTCCAAATGGGATTAAATATGCGAATGAAGTGGGAATGTAAATGAATGGTGAGCTCTATTTTCACACAAGTGAAGCTTATTATGGAAACTAAAATTTTCAAATTAGATATAAGTACAAACAAGCTAATAAATAATAAATGATTTGATTAAATTCCTGTCTTAACACAAATACTGACTAAATGATAGCCATGATGACCAATATAATGATCAGAACAACTAAAAGGGATACATAAAGGGATCTCTGACTACTCTTATGTTGGCCTTAATATGTTATTTTTTTATTCAAAAAGTTGTTTTTTGTTACATGGAAATCATCAAATGATCTAAAAAATGATCTATGTTTGTCACATTTTTCTCTTAAAGTAGACATATCCTGCTTTTAAATTGTTCTTTTTCACATTTAAATCATTCAGTTAGAGTCTTTATGAAGTGAAACTACAATGTTTTGCTTTGATTTCCTTCTTATTCTAACTTTACCAGCCCCTCTTTCACCCCTTTTTTCGAGGTGTGCCTCAAAGCAGCTGGTTTTGTTACTGTTCCTTTAAAGACACTTCAAGCCCCGCCCCCCTCCGGCTTCCAGACCGGTCCATTCTGGTTTGAGAGAGAGGATTACATTTTCTAGCGGTGAAAAAACGTTTTAATTAAAAGATGTCAACAACAGAAGATTTGTTATTCCAGCCTTACATGTTGGAGCCTTAGTCTGACCCAGAGGACAATTAAGATGAGAGAATTGTAGTCGATAAGTCCAGACCTTATTTGGCAGTTCTGTCGCGGATAATTTGATGTAATAGGTTCAGAAAACATCACAGAAAATAGAGAAAACTGAACGGGCTGAAAAATATGACCCAAACAGAATATAAAGGTATCTACGAAGCACCAGGCGAGACTAAATTCAATGTTTCTGCATTCCTAGAGACTCCAATTACACAACCAAATGTACTTAATGGCTAAAAAAGTACATTTTGCATGATATGTCCCCTTTAAGCAAGTTGCCACTTTATTGAAGCAATGCATTTTTGGGATGATGATGATGATGATGAGTTGCAGTTGAGACTAAAACATAGAGTCAAGGTTAAAAAGCTATAATGTGTGACAATAAAGTTAGATTTTGTATTAGTTTCTATGTTTTAAACAATAAATAAGTTGTAAAACCAGATATTTAGTTAATTAGCTCTGGAGCTAACACCATGTATTGCAACGCATTGTTTATTAGTTCT
>JARVJO010000186.1:1835223-1848221 GCA_031762555.1 Cynodonichthys magdalenae | reverse complement strand
CCAAAGTGGTTTGTGGAGAAATAGGCAGTTACAGTGTTTTGGGTAAAACAACAATTGCATTTTGTCAGAATATAATGAGTAAATACATTATCAACAGGTCTTAATCTAAGTCTTAATCCTATATATAGACTTATTTTCATGGGAGGTTTACATTCACAAAATTCAGTATTAATAAAATTGTTACGTAAATAAATAAAAACATTAATTTGGGTTTAGCTGGAGTATTAGTACTTGAAATTGCATTTTATTTAGCATCTAATTGCAGCAAAAAATGTAATCAGCTAATTTGCTAGCTAAACATACATGTAAAAACACTTTCTTCGATCCATGATAAATTTCTAAACTCCGCTTCCTTAATTTGTTCTGTTTAGTTTTTTGACAGCGCAATGCATCCTGGGAGCTAATGCTATATATAATAGCTTGGGAGCTAATGCCATATATTATTTATACACTAGCTTGGGAGCTAACACGAAAGCTAAAAGACTCTTGCTGAGGTTTTCCTTCCATGAAGCAGCTTTGTTTTCCTACATCCTCATTTTCAGTTTCAGGCTTTTCAGGAGTCATTTCTATATTCTCCATTATGTCAATGCCCTCCAGTTTGATGTTAAAGGAGCAATACCATGTTAAATAAACTTTTTTGAGCTTTATATCATATTAGAACGTCATTCCCTTATCAAAAACTTACCCAGAGTATTGCTCTGACTTATTCATGTATGTTTGTGAAATTCTGTAATGTCATGTGGTAGCTATCTAGGAGAACAAAAAAGGCTGTTTGGCCCTAGAACCGCCTTTTTGGTGCAACTCCTCCTCTGAGCTGTGTCTCCAAACCAAACTTCCTCATCACAAAGTAACCCCCCCCCCCCCACGCCCCACCCCCCGATGACTCCTGCAGGTTATCGACAGCAAATACTAGCAAACAATTTGTGAAATCACGCATTCGCGTCTGCTGAGCTTGTAATACTATTTCTCACCCCAGTCCTTTACAGATTAAAAAATGCCTTTGAGGAAATGTATGACAAAATTCTTAAAAAATGGTTGGACTTCAATTTTGAAAGTAACCCTCCAATGAAAGAAATTTGTTATATTAGTGCGAATCACTTTATGGATGATAGATTTCTGACCAAAAAAGAGAATTTAAGAGTGGACTAATAACAAGATTATTACTAAAAGGCGATGAAATCCCAACACTCAGAAGTACACAAACACAGTTGTTGTTTGTCCAGGTAAGCTGAAAAACTCAAGTTGTTTTTGATCAGTTGTTTGGTCTGTGATCTACAGTTACTATTCGTAACTTATATTACAATCTGTGGTCCTTAGTTGGCTTACACCACATTTTACTAATAAATAAATCAGCTTAACATTGACGTGTGTGAGGATGACTTGGAGGTATCTTACCAGCTAAAATGTTGTCTCTGTACTCCGGACGCAGAAAGTATTTTCTGAAAAACCAAAGTGTGATCATTCAAGTAAAGTTCAATTGTATCCTGAGTTGCTATTTTCCAAAACCAATAATGTGTAATGTTGCTGCTTTTTTATTATTATTACAGCAAAATACAATGCTCCTAAGACAAGTTGTAAATGGCATGAAGCTTTGTTGTGATGATGTGCAGAAAATGGGTTAGACAGAATCAGTATGGGGTTCTTAGACAGAGGTCAAGGCATTCAGAAACATGCAAAGTCAAATTAATTTTTGATTTTTACAAAGTGACAGCATTTTCATAACTGAAGGTGACAGTCACTTTATTTTGGTATAGAATTGAACTATATGCCTGAGAAACACACAATACTGGCCCTTTAAATAAATTAACAGGTGCACCAGAGGGCCAACACTAAAATGACCCCGAACACAGGATTGGTAGTCCAACTTCACCATCAATATGTACCACAAAATGCCAGAAGGTTCCCTGCCTCTTCTGGCACATTTTCCAGAGTATCAAGAAGGTTCCAGGAGAGAGGCAGAAACTGTAGTAAAGCTAGTCCTTCACCCATCAGCAGGAATGGTATGTGCTCACATGTGTAAGGAAAAATGGGATGAGCAGTACCAGTCACCAAAACATTACCTCCAGAAGGCCACTGTATCAGAAACAGACTTCATGGGGGTGGCCTGAGGTCCAAACGTCATGCAGTGAGCCCTACGGTCACTGGCCTGCACTGTGGAGCTTGAAAGGTATTTGCCATTGACCACCAGAACCAAATAAGTACATTTCGATAATGCAAATGTCCTTAACGAATATTGATGGAACCACTACTTTACATAAATTAGAATATTGTGTAACCTTTACTGAAAACACGCACAGTATTCAGGAAAATACAACATAAAATCAGCAGTTCATATTGTTTGCAAGAAAGGTAACTAACTCCACCAATTAGCTCTTGTACCTTTGCCAATCTGTAAAATAAGTGCCAAAATAAAAAAAAAATCTAAGTTTCAGAGTAGGAGAAAGGTAAACTTGAACAACACTAAATTTGTCTGTATGTACACAAACTAAGTAGAAGAGAAACCAAAACTGAAATGAGAAGCAGTTGGCAAAAAACAACAAAACGTTGATTCCCTCTTGGGAAGTCTGGGAAGCCAGATGTTCGTATGCTTTGCTCTCACATGAGTGCAAGTTTCAGTACCAGTGTGCCTCAGTGTGTATGTGTTAAAGGGAGAAAAGCGAGGCGTTTCCTGATGTCCTAGCCAGATGTTGCTGATCCCTGCCACTCCACTGAGGCAGGGAGTTTACAGCGTATTAGAAAAGACAACTGGGACGAGCACATCAGGCCCGCTGGACAAATTTGGTATGCAGGGGAAACAAGCTCCTTTTATTTTGTAGGTGGGTGGTATCTGAACCAGTTAACAAAATAAAACTTTTTTTGGCTGCATCTATCTGACACATCTTCAAGAATGATGTCGGTGTACAAATAAAACTTTACAATATTTTGTCAGAGTTTTACCCTTTACCTTTACCAGTAAGAATCTGAGGTTTTAAAAACTGTCACACTATCAAGAAACAACAAAAAAATAGCTTAACTATGGTTGGAAATAGTTTCTTTTTAAACAAACAAGAATCTTTGGAGAGGTTTCACTGCAGTTGATTGGTTGAATAGAAGCACAGAAGGATACTAAATCGAATGGGCAGATGAATTTATGGTTGGTAAAGGCCCTGTCACACTATAATGTTTTAGACAACTTTTGCCAACATGTTGAAGATGGCATTAAAACAAATTAATTGGAAGCCTCTTTTAGGTGTGTACATACTGTAATGCTAACAAATTAATACAATATAACCCTTTTATTAGTAATCTAATAAAAAAAAAGATTCATAAGCTGTCATAAGGTATATAAAAGGTTATAATGTGAGAGGGCCTTTATTTAGTTGAATGAATGGCTGTAGGTGGATTTATGGTTGGATGGTCAGTCCTGGTGTTGTCAGTTGGATGAAGAAATGAATGGATAGTTGACTGGTTGAATGATCATTTGGTTGCCCTGTTGGTTAGATAGATGAATGGATAAATGGATAGTTAGTTGGTTAGTCAGTTGGTTTATCCATTTAATGGATGGATGGCTGATTGGCAATTTCATTAGTTAGATGAATGAATAAATGAAAAATCTGATGGTTGGTCAGTTGGTTTTGTTGGTTAAACTAATGGATCGATGGATGTATAAATGTATAGTTTAATGGTTGGTTGGTTAGATGAACAGGTGAATGAATAGGAAGTGGGCTTGTTGGTTGGCTTATTGAACTTAAAGACCTGCTGAAGAGCAGGAAAACAACTAAAACACGCAGGATAGTAGGCCATGTAGACTGGAATTGAAAACAACTGGGTTAGATGGACTAATAAACATATGGTCGTTAGACTGGTTAGACTGATGGATGGTCTATTGGTTAGACACACAAATGAAAAGCAAAAATGATCAACAAATACATTAATTTTGCTGAAAAAAAAGATCAAGAATATTTATACATGTTCCCCTCTTGTGAATAAGATAAAAAAGTTAATGTCAATTTAATCTCTGTTACAATAAGAAAAATGACTCAATATCTAATCTTACGACAACGATACAAACTGTGACACAGAATTGATGTAAATTGTGTTTTGTTACCTTCAGACAGCTTGACACATCGGTTCCCCTTTAGTTTAGGTCTCATAATATGAAAAAAAACAAGTCTATGACAACAGATGTGAATTTTGTGAGTATTTGAGAAAAAATAAATAAAATTATTATAAAATAATGGAAGAAGAATCACTAGCAGACAATTACAAATCTAAACTTTTAATAGACAAATTGAAACCTCATAGGTAGCGTATAAATTGCACTGATAAGAATTCAAAAAGTTTTGTTTTTTTTCTTCTGAATTTTCCAACGTGTGACTGGAGTAAGATCCTCAGATCATCTCAAAGGGGGTAAAATATTATTTGACACATGTTGCAGTTCATGGCAGTTTCTTCGTTGTTCTTCTTGTTGGGTAAAACCTGTGTGGTACAACATACATCAGTCTGCTTGTCTGTAGGAAACGTGCATCTGTGCTGTCCTCCCGCTGAACAGGCTAGTGTCCACACTGAGATCCAGCTTGTGCGATCATGTCAGTGGGTTTCTGAGTGTCAGTTCTGAATGTACAGTATTTTAATTTTTTTTCCTTCCTGCACATCCACACTTACATCTGCCTCCATCCTGATACGTGCACACGTGTGAGTTTCTTCATGTGTGTGTTCAAGCGCTGGACGAGGATCCATCTGTGTCGGGTTAACCCGCTGGGAGCCTCACCCAGCAGGTAGTCCTGGATGGTCTAAATCATGCGGACGGCCAGAAGCGTGAAATCCTTCCAGGCCTGGACAGATGTCTCTCTGCTCAGGGCTCGGCTTAGACTCCAGCGACCCTGCGGACCTTTCAAGACCCTCGACGCTGACTCAGACTCCCAAAACGCAAAGCAGACCATGACCAACCCAACTAAATTATCTCACATTAAAATAACAATACTGTAATTAAATATTTAGTAATCAATTTACCATGAATCAACTTGTTTGTGATTTGTGAGTTTCATTGTCAATTTTCACACCAAAATATGAGACAAGCTTCATTTTACAATTATTTACTCTTCACAGAATTTATCATGAGTGTTACCTGACAATTTTAATATAAAATTGTACAACATATTCAAGTGAAGTTAAACTGTGTACAGAACAGATGTAGGTTGTTTTTTTTACGGCAGATCCTGGCCAGAGGTGGGAGAAATTTTATCCACCACCAAGAGATGGGCACAGCTAACCAAAGACTTAACTAAAAGCATAGCTTTGCTTACACTAAACCTGAAAAAAATAAATAGATATAAAAATGATACGATAACACTAGCAGCTAATCCCTAACTGCTAAAACAACTGTCACTCAGTTTGTGCCACACTTGTTCGTCTCCTTCCAGCTAAAGACTGGTGGGACTGACACAAATATGTTGATGTTAACGTGTTAGTTAGCTGTTAGCAAACTTAAAATTGACAAAATATATTTTAGCCAAAGGTAAAAATGGTCTGCTGTGGTGATGTCACTGGGTGATGCATTGCACTGCTGGGCCTAATTTAGCTTTGTTTACCATTGCTTAGCGTACAATAGCATTGCTTTGTGTAAGTTTCAATTTCATGTATACTCTTAGTGGACAGACCTTCAAACAGCATTAACTGACATAAAGTTAGTAAAAATGATAATAAGCTCAACAAGAAAAGGTATTAGCAGTTAGTGGATTACCAGATCTGTGCCCACTTCTGGTGGCAGCCATCTTGGATTTTGATTGGTGACCCAATTTTCATTGGCACTTTTCTACCAACTACACACTAAAATGGAACCTGGTACCTCACTTATTTCTCAAGCTGTCCAGCTCTCAAGTCTTACATCATTACATCCTTGATATATTCAAATCCATTGTCTTTCACATGCTAGGCTATGAGCATAGCCATATTACACAGTCTCTGCCGCCATCCCTAAAACCAGGACTTACCTGTTCACGTTTACTCACCTCTTAAATACAAACCACATACTTCTGACTCATGGTTTCAGTTTACAGGCAAAAAATACTTTAACATGAATTTTAAACAAAAACAGAACAAGAATTTGTCAAGAAAAACTAAAGTACACTCAAAGCTATTTCAAAAAGTCATTTTCCCAGCATCCTTGGGAGCTGGGACGTCATTCAGTCATAGAGATGATTTCCTGAGTTTGTTTCAAATTTTAAAGAAGTGAAACAAAGACACACATCTTTGCTTTAATCTGGGGTATTCAAATATATTTTTGTGTGTTAATGTTTCCAAAGGCTGTAATTTTTCAATGCCTTTTTCCCCTTTTACATTTGCTTTTCCTGTTTTGTCAGTTGTAGCTCCGACTCTTGGCTTTATTACAAAACAAGGCGTCTGGTGTTACCCAGCATGCAATGTACCATGATGTAGTTTCCCATTTTATATTTTCTCAAATTTTACCTCTAAGAATGAAATAAATGCTTTTATCTGTGATCCGTGAGCATTTTGAGTTGTGTTAACCTATGTTTGTCACATTAAACGTTTGGTTTAATATCTGTGTCTAAGTTTAGTTATTGACTGTAAAACTGAAACCATTACCTACAGGTCTGAGCCAGAGGAATAGATAAGAGGGGAACTGAGTTTTAAGGTCTTCAAAGACAAAAACTGTCTGCACTTGCACTATAAACTTGTTACCACATGATGGACTAGACGTTTATACATCAAATATTAGTGGATTAACATTAGCCTCTGCACTTGTTTTAATCAATTTAGCTTCTTGATTGTTAGAGAAGTAAGATTTTGTGTAGTAGTTTAGATGTTAAGGAAGCTAATATTTTGATTAGCTGTGCCCACCTCTTAAAAATAATTTCACGATTCATTTGTGGTGTTAAAAAGAACTGTTTGCTAAAATTGCAACTTCATTGATGTTTATCCATTTTTATACAGATTGATAAATTCATAGTCAAATATTTTTAATAGGATTTATTTTGGTTTACAATAATTAGGTGACAGTAAACCACCAAAATGAACTAATAGGCTGTTTTGTATTTGGTAGATGTGTAACTAAACAGTAATGTTTGCCAAGCTAATATTTGCCAACATACTTTCACCATTTTTTCTTTTACAATTATTCTTTAGAGGGTATTATTTGCTGCATGCAAAACCACAACAATAAGAAATAAAAATGATTTGAGGCCAAGTTCTGACATTGTTAGGGCAGTCTAATCCACTCTAGGTCCTCCTTTACCAGCTGACTGGTCTGGTGTCACTAGTTTGGCCCGTGTGGCTCAGCCATGGACCTAATAGGTTCCAGCTGGGATTGTGTGTCGGTATTTAAACCTCAAGTGGAAAAGTGGCTGTAAAATCAAACCACCTGGTGAGTCTGAGCTACTGGGGAGACTGAAACTGTGCCAAATACTGGAGCCGGTAAGCTGACGAAGGACAGTTTTGGCAAATGGTTTATGTATTTCACATTAGTGTTAATTCTTTACGTTTTTTGGTTTTCTATCATTTAGCACCAACTTTTATAGAAACATCTGTGTGTATGAATGTGTGCCACGTCTAATGGCTGTAATTTTACTGACCTGATAATTGTCACAACAATTACAGGCAAGAGCGAGTAATTCTTTTACGAGGAGCATGACAAGAGAGATGGCGTACACCGATCGGATTTCACATTTGTCTAGCCAGCAAACAGATTTTAGTGCCAACCCGTAGTGGTTGTCAGATTAAGACTATCAAGGCTGTGTTTGCAGCAGGAAAACTTGCTCAGAAGACCCCCCTGATGCTTGCTTTTATTCGTCCGGTTAGCCGTTCGCCTTCAGACTGGAAAATAAAACAAGTTTTCATTCACTTCCCGTACACTAATATGCCTAGCTCCTCTGCGTTATCAGCATGCCACACTGCATCAATCAAAAACTCGTCTCCGTCGGCCAACAGCCCTGGCTGGAGAAAGATGCAGTTGATGAGCTGGCGAAAGATATTTATGAGGATCCTTAAAATGGGTGGGAAAGATCCCAGGCAGATGACTCAAATTGGGGGCAGCTCAGGCCGTTTTTCCCCTTCCTTCTTTTTCCTCCCCAACAATAGCACTTAACATGTTACATTCAGCTGTCATTTTAGGGAGTAAGTTTTGCTGCTACATGGAATAATCTAAAGCGAGACAGCTCATCAGTATTGAGCCGACAGAGTAACCGCAATTGTAAATACATTCTCCAGATGAGCATTTCTGATTTAGCAGGTAAATCTCTTGTCTTAGGCTGAAGATGTTAATATTTAAAAGACAGGTAACATCGTGCCTTGGTGACAGAAAACTTCCAAATTGACTTTTTCATTGGCTTAAATTTTTTAATTTAAAATGCACTTTTTTAATACTGAGAAATGTTGCAAAAGGAAGGGCTATATTAAATTTAATCTGAACTAACATAAACTACAGCTTTACTTTACCAGAATACCAGAGTGTGTGCCCATGTAGTTGTCTTATTTTTTTTTTTACAGAAATTAGGTTATTTTGACAACGAGGGGAAGTGGTAGCTTGGCGGTCAGTGCTTAAGTCTCAGTTTTGAGGCTGCAGGTTTGAGCCTTAGTTGGTCAGGCAGGGTATCCTTTCTAAAAGAACAGACAAATCTTCAATAGTTCAACCACAAAAGAGAGCAACCAAAAGAACATTGTTTTAATTACAGAAAGATGCCAAATTGACATTCAATTCAATTCAGTTTATTTATGTACATAAAACTGCACATAAAAAAACAATCTAAAGAAGAAGCCAGCAGATTGTGTTGAATCACTTCATCACAGTCTCCCATCCTGAGCAAACAGTGGAGAGGAAAAACTCCCTATTAACAGGAAGAAACCTCCAGCAGAACCAGGCTCAGGACAGGTGGCCATCTGCCTCGACCGGCTGGGTTTGGGGACATAAAGCCGCTTATTACAGCAACACAATTTGAGACGGAGGACCTGTACTTTCACCAAAAATTAAGCTCGGCTCCCCCTCACTGGTTGACCAAGCTATCCAAGCTGCAGGAAAGGATCCATTGACCAGGATGATGTACTGTTTTTTCTGAAGGCTGAAATGAGAGCCGATACTCCTCCGCATCTAAAGGAGTTCATCATTTGAGGTGGTAGACCCAGGACTCACTGGACGGATTATTTACCTGGAAACCCCTGAGTTCCCTGGGAAGAGCTGGAAAGTGTCGCTGGGGAGAGGGATGTATGGGTTTCTCTCCTGGACCAGTTGCCTTTGCAACCTGACTACGGATAAGCGGCAGAAGATGTACAGATGCAGAAGCTGGAGCAGTCCGGAACATAAATATCGATGGTTAGCAGCAATACTGTACTTTGAAAGCAGTCACCATTATAAGTCCAAATGACCTTTTCTTCTCTCTCAGAAAGTGACAACGAAGACCTAAAACAATCATGATAAAAGCTCACACTTGAGACTTTGATATCACCAGGTGATATCCCAGGGTACTCTGATTTCTCTTCCTACAAACTGAAAACCATGCATATGCATATACTTATGGATAACCATGCATATACTTCTAGAATTGCGCTCAAGTTTGGAGTAGCTCTGTTACATTAATTCTGAGATCCTCTCTTTTTTAACTATTTTAATTCCTTTTTTTCTGGATAAAAATAGCTTTTTTTGATGATTATCCCCTCTGTTATTAGATGCTATGCAGCTGGAAGCATTTTAGCTAACACTTTTTTTGCTTTTGGACATTTGTTATGATGCGGAACCATAGCACCATGGTGGTTTGTTAAAACTGGTAGCAGCTAATTAACATGTCAAAAGCTCAAATAATACATCAGCTACAGCCCCGAATCCCAGATGAGTTGAAAAAGAGGCGCCGTAAATGCAGAGCAGGAGAGAGATAGGAGGAGGAAGTACAAACCATCTCTTCCATCAATCGTGATGGGCGACGGGAGATAGTAGGGGAACAAGTTGGAGAAACTCCAGACCCTAACAAGAACCCAGCCAGCATATCAGGAAAACAGTATTATGTGTTCCACCGAGACATGGATTATGTCTCTGACTCCAGCGTCTCCCAGCCAGGCCTTCTGACCATACGATAAACAACCCTGAGCACCCTCGTTCTAAGATTGTCATACTACATCAGAGTGTCTTCAGTTAAGGCTTCTTCTGTGAGACGGACCGCTACAGGAAATGCTTCCTGTCCACAGCGATCAATATCTATAACAACTTTTTAAGAAACCAGGATAATATGAGTTACTACAACTTCTAAATTTCCTTTGGGATTCTTTAATTATTATTGAACTTAATTGAATGAGGTTATTTGGTAATTCTAAATTGTCACCAGGTTTGTGAGAGTGTGAATGATTGATTGTTGTGTGTCAATATGGCCCAGTGACTGACGGAAAACAAGGAAAGGAAATAGATGGATGAAGTTTAAAAAAAGGTTTAAAACATTTAAGTTATGTATTTAGGATTCATTTAGAGTATATTGGTTTGAGTTTTTCAGAAAACAAACAAGATAAAACACGTATTAAAGCACCTTAATAATTTGACATCATTGTTCTGGTAACTGCTTGAGCAAAGTCACAACAATCAGTTCAGTAAGCTTTCATGACGTACAAAAAATCAAAATAAAAAAATAAGTTGTCAGACTAAGTTAAGAGTGAGGAAAGAAGAGAATGACAGCGAGAAGGAGCCAGCTTGATTTGGTCCTCCGTCATCCGCCGTCTGGATTCCCCGTACACAAAACATGCCGGAGAGAGGGAGAGAAAACAGGAATCCCTGAAATCCATCTGGCATCCTTATGCTGCTGTTTAGGCCCTGTGGTGACTTCAGAGATAGAAGATGAGCATGAAAGGGAATTACGGCAAAACCCTTTCACCGATTCCAAAAAAAAATCTGCTCCGTATTACTCTGAGAGAAAACACACACACACAAATCTACTTAAAGGCTGCATCTTCTTCTCCTTCCCGCTTCTCTCCAAGTTCATGACTTGAGTCCACCTCTGATAGATCGAACATGGCACTTATGCTAATTCACCCACGTTTTTCTGGCCAGTGCTACATGCGTTCCAGCTCATCCGAGACCCAGTTTGGAATGCAACGCTGTGGCAGGAAAAGAAAACAATAAAACGATGCTACTCAGGACCCAGAGAGTTTCCAAAGTGTACCTGTGTACAAGGGTTAGGGATTTAAAAACACTTTGTTAGGGTTGGAAAACATAGCCAACTTTTTTTATGAACACAAAACCTAAATAATAAATCATATGAACATAAGCGCAGAATAAACTCATCATGTCATGGTTTTTGGTTGCTTTGGATCCAGGACGCAGGCCAACATGGGGTGAACAAAATAAAATAAAATTGTATTGTAAAACAAAACAAAAAAGCTGTCTTTGCAGCAAATCTTACAAATTATTTGAGGAGTACTGGACAGCGTGTTAAAATGCTCAGAGCTGATGCTGATGGGAAGAGTGTCTGCAGCTGTGACTAATGAAGCCACAAACAGGTGTGACTGAGAAAGCAGGAACTGAGAGGAAAACAAGAACAGAACCAGTAGTATTCCCAACAAGAAAGCTTTTAAGTTAGTTTGAACTGGTGAACGCTAACAGGTAGAGGAGATGCAGTAACTATTGTCAAAAAATATTTACAATAAATCAGATAAAGAAAAATATTCTTATTCCTTTATTCTAATATCACTGTATTGTTCTTTTTAAGTCAAGTTGTGTTTGCTGTGGGTGACTTTTACTCGTGTCTTCACTATTTAATGACTAAGGATGAGCAGTGGGTTTCAAGTTATTGTAAGTTTAGGTAAAATATATGAATTCTAATGCTGAGTTCACACCAAATGTGATTTTGGCGTCAAAATTGCACCTGATGCTTCAAGTTGGACACTTATGCATTCTGAGGTCTGAAGCTTGTCAAAATTGTTGTTGTCAAGAGCATTGAGAGCCTTTTGTTTTCCTCCTCTGCCGGTCTCTGTTTAATGGTGGATGAAATAAAGGAAGTGGCTTAGATTTTTTTCACTGAGATCAAGAGAATGTTGCACTCACCAGATAATAAATTTATAATTCAGCAGATAATTCAGAGACGTTTTGAGTTTAGTGAGTTTTACCACCCAGGAGCTGTGAGCTGACGTGGCTCGCTTTCAGATCTATTTTTGTCCCGAGTCCAGTTTGTTGAGCCACTGACCCGCTTCGGTGCCGATATCTCCTGCCAGGACACCGACTACAGGCACTCGATTTCAGCTAAAGAGCTCCTGTCCATCTGTCTCAGGTTAGTGGAGATTATTCAGGAAACTGTCTCGTCAGAAAGTGTGTCACTACGTCACAAAGTGTAGTCTCTTTGATTGGTTGACGCTCTGCATCGAGCTGCAAAAGTTAAGAATTTCCAACTTAACACGTGACAGGCATCGAAACAAACATCAAGTGCGTTGAACGCTCAAAACAAGCCGCACTAGATGGGTCGCAACACTTCCTGATGCCCCTTGACGTGCGACCACCATAGACCTTTTATGTAAACATGACACCCCTGACGCTCAAAACACATGTGAACACAGCATAGGATTTAAAGCAAACATCACACATTAACATACATGTCAACCCCTTTGTTTACCTTCTGCAAAGCAGGACGACAGGAGAGTGAAAAAGTGCAGAACCTATTTCTAATGGCAGAACAGGTTGGAAGATGGTTAGTTGATGTTATTTATTGTTTTTTTTTATCATCCTACAGGCTTTGACATGTTATATAAATTTGAAAATGAGGTTTTGAAAAAATCTATAAACTTGAAACCTGTTAGATGGCTCTATACGTCCATATACCTGTAAAATGACGTAACATCCGTTTGATTTACGGACAATTCATACAACTTGACGTATGCATTAAGTTGTTTCTCTAATGGTGATTTTACTGTCTGGTTCCTTTTTATTTAACTTAAAAACCTTCAACATTTTCATGGGTCATCCTGCTCTCTGTATTAATATACTGAACAGATAGATAGATAGATAGATAGATAGATAGATAGATAGATAGATAGAT